>CM075013.1:178613-202701 GCA_037576675.1 Pangasius sanitwongsei | reverse complement strand
TTATAGTACACAATAATAGAGGGATTTATTTATAATCGCACTATCCGTTGCACCCAGATGAGGATGGGTTCCCTTTTTGAGTCTGGTTCCTCTCAAGGTTTCTTCCTCATATCATCTCAGGGAGTTTTTACTCACCACCGTCACCTCTGACTCTCTCATTAGGGATAAATTCACATATTTACAATATATTTCTTTTGAATCCATTTATTTCTGTAAAGCTGCTTTGTGACAATGTCCAGTGTTAAAAGCGCTATACAAATAAAATTGAATTGACTTAAGGGTTCCTCAGGAGACACGTACTGAGAAACCCCTAAGAACGAGAGGACGGAAATGCAGTAATGAATCGCTCGCAGGTGATTTATTTACTCATCTTCA
Source organism: Pangasius sanitwongsei (assembly GCA_037576675.1). Taxonomy (NCBI): domain Eukaryota; kingdom Metazoa; phylum Chordata; class Actinopteri; order Siluriformes; family Pangasiidae; genus Pangasius; species Pangasius sanitwongsei. The sequence continues at coordinate 202,326 of CM075013.1, read as the reverse complement.
GGTGGTGGATCCAGAGTCTATCCCGGGAACACTGGGGGTGAGGTGGGAATACACCCTGGGCGGAAGTCCAGTACACTGCAGGACTCCATTCACACACATTCTCACATTATCTTCACTAATCCACATGCTGGAATATTTTTGGGAGGTGGAAAGAATCCAGAGACCCCGAAGGAAAGCCACATGGACATGCGCAGAACATGTGAAACTCCACACAGACAGGAACCTGAGCGCAGGATCGAACGTGGAACTGTGAGAAGGGAACGGGAGCCTCTGCACGATCGCGCTGCCCGTGTACATCCTGTATACACTCTCAAGAAAAGATCAAATCTGGAACCCTTAAGGGTTCTTTGGTTGTCCTTCTGGGAGAACCCTTACATGTTCCACAAAGAAGAAAGTTCTAAACTAGGAACTAAGAACCCTTAGTTATACAAAAAACTTTTTGAAGAATGCTTAAAGAACCTTTTTTTCCAAAGAGTAAAGGAAAAATAATTTGATGTAATATTAAATCTAATACGCTGAGTATTTCTAGACAAATTAACAGGAGGAAATAATTGGGCTAATTATGATCATTTTCACCGTTCCTGCCCTCTAACCACAGTGTGATAGCTCCACTATTCTCTAATGATTCATGTTTTATTTGGAAAGGTGATCCAACAGCTTATTAAAGAGAAATCAGAATAAAACCACGATTGATTAATTCCAACATTTGAATGGCGTTCCATCTTTAGGATGTGGACCGAGGGGCTGTTTGTAGGCGTGTAATAACTTTGGGGTTGCATTAGTTAATTAGAGTAAAACTACAGTTAAATAAATACACTACCCATCATGTGTGTGTTTATCTGCTCTAAATTAGATATTTATAACTTTACACATGTGTATAGTACACTGGCCTGGTTATTATATTAGTTTTGTAGAATCCCTGGAATCAGATAAACCTTTTTCATTCATAAAGCATCCTGAAGACTCTGAATTTCAGAGATTCCCGTGAAAATCTGAGATATTTCTCCAGCGTGTTCTGCTATAAAATATCAGAAGCATCTGAAAACACTGTGAAGAAAAATATGTTTTTTTCCTACAAAGCTATTCTGTGCAATTTTTTACCTTAGGAAAGAAACAACTGCTACAAAACATCATTTTACCATGAAAAAAGAATAAATAAATAAAAAAAACAGATAAATAAATAACTGCTCCGTGTGTCTCTTTCCTCAGATTACTGTTGCAATGATAAAGTTCTCCGTGAGATCAGACATCATGATCATTTCCCATTAAACCTGCCTTTATATCTTCTAAAATATCTCCAAAGTAAACATTATTCTTAAGAGGAAGCGTCTCGGCACGTCAGAAAGGGTCTCGGCTTTTCGTGTATGTAAATCTCAGAGCATAAAAGCGACTCGGCTCTGTGCTCGAAGGAAAGATATTATGGTTTTTTTGCCAAGATAAAAGCAGGAGCATTTTATTCTAAACATTCTTGTTTATTGACACCGTTCACCGTGCGACAGAAGATTATTTCAAACTGCATTATCTTTTTTTTTTGGCTGCTTGTAAAAATTCAATTTTTCCGTGCTTTATCGGGACAGAGAGCATCTCGGCTGTGTGGAAGGGCGAGGGACTTAGAGGAGATTTCTGTTCGACCTCACGCTCAGACGGCTTAGTGAAATGAAATAAGAAAAACAACGACGGGGAGCCGTTTGGCACCGCAGTGACCAGTGAAGTCACCGCCGCTGTGCTGGAATTGAAATGGCCTGCTACGGCTTCAGAAATGAGATATGGGAGAAACAGATCTGTCTCAAACTCCATGTGTTTATTCTTCAGTTCACCACCAGAGAACAGCAGCGAAGAACATATTTATACAGCGGATTCACAGCGGCGAGGAAAAACAGCATTCCACAGCAGAGCCATCAAAAAAATAAAGAAAATCTTTTCAGGTTGCGGTGATGACGCACAAATCCATCATAGTGATAACATTAACTAATAAGTGACAGTCTTAGATGATTTAGAAGAGTTTAGAGTTCTTCCTGTCAGAAATGGTTCCAAATAAGAAACTAAGAACTCTTCAATATCTAATGAAGCCTTAACGAAGCCTCGAGGAACTGTTTTTTTCTAAACCATTATTTCTGATTTATTGCACCACAACACTGTTGAGTTCTGCATTCTGATTGGTCAGAAGGTGTTGATTAGTTTCCTATCCCAGCAGCTCTGACAGTAGTGCAGCTGCAAATCACAGGTTTATTTATAATTAATGCATTCGTTCTAATACGTTATCGTTTCTATAGCAACAGCTCATTCACAGGGACTCGTACAGAGGAAGCTCCACATAAACAAAGCTAATAATAATTTTAAAACTCCTTTATAAATCTTCAACAGTTATCATGAACACGTCCCTTGAGGAAACTGGATGTGGAGCTTAAAGCTCAGACACACACCTCGCTTAAGAGCTCTTTTAGTTTTGGTGTATAAAGCGGACAGATGATGTGGAAAATGGGATGAAAATCAAAAAGAAAACAGAAACAGTGACGAGGGCCTTGTGGACGATCCGCTCAGCAGCGTCCCGTCATTTCAGGGTTTAACGTCATTGTCAATGCTAAGAGCCGTGAACATGATTATACCACACGTCCAGACCTGTTAAGATACTCTCACATCGTCTTTCAGTTCGCATCACATCCTCGTCGTGTCCCTCACCGAACACAGGGCTTCCACCATCACCTGACTGCTCCATGCAGGGGTTTCATCCGACAGGCTCTTAACGCCACAACCTAATGGAAATAAAGCCATTATTCAGCCTGTCACACCCTCTGCTTAAACTGTCACTACATATCAAACGCCACTCAGGATGTGGGCGGAGTCCAGCTAAACCCGTTCACACAGGAAGTTATATCAGGAAATGTTCAGTGTGAAATCTGGGTCATGTATGAACTCTGTCTCGCTTTTTTAAAGTTTTGATATAATACGAGATGGAAGCAGCTACACACTGTACTGTAAAGTTTATTCACGTCACCATGTTCCCTTTCTTTAAAATGTATTTTATTTTATTTTATTATATTATATTATATATTATTATTATTATATATTATTATATATATTTATTATATTATTTTATTTTATATAAATGCGGGAAAATACAGGAGTGTGGCTTTTTCCAAAGGGAATAAATACAGACAGGAGCTAAAGTTGAGGTTTTGTTCTGAAAAAAAAAAAACTCTGAAGTGATTATATTGAATATTTTCCTATAACAGCATGTGTTTTATTTCTCTTATACCACAGCAATTTACCAACAAGTACAATTTTTAACCTTTAAAGAACAATATGCCATACTTTTTATCCATTTACAGTTACCTTTAATGTTGTGGTATGTTGTTGACAGAAGTTAGTCCCTGTTGTCACTTACATTAAAGCAGCTATAAAAAGTCATTTGCTCAGCAGCCAAGAGAGCGCGAAGCGTAAACGTCTCTGTCCTGAAGATGTCGTAAAACTTAAAGTTACAGAGACTCCTTCCTTGAATGTTAAATAAACGTCTCCTTACAGAAAATGTCACCGTATTATTTCTCAGTTACACACATTTATGTACCGCTGTACAAGTCCCAGTGGATGAGCCGTTACTATAGAAACATTAATATAAACCTGGGATCTGCAGCTGCGCTTCTGTCAGAGACGTCCGTTTGTTAAATCTGCGTAAGATTAATAATCGTCTTTTAAACTGCTTGTGTAATAAACTTTTCCCTATACTTCTGTTTCTGTTTGTCCCAGAAAGATAAACCTGTGCTTACTGAGGAACAGAAGCGATGAGGAGAGGGGGAATATCACGGGTGTAAAAAAAAAAGGAGAAGCGTGTTTACAAGTGCAAAAACAAGCACATTACATTCAAACAATAGAAAATCAGCTTTACTGCCGCTTTCAACCCTCAGGGGCAACAAGAGCTTCATGTTCAAAGATTATCAGTTAATCCAACATGTGCAGGAGAGAGAGAGAGAGAGAGACAGACAGACAGAGAGACAGAGAGAGAGGGAGGGAGGGAGAGAGGGAGGGAGAGAGAGAGAGATAGACAGACAGACAGAGAGAGACAGAGAGACAAACAGACAGAGATAGACAGAGAGGGAGAGAGAGAGAGATAGACAGACAGACAGACAGAGAGAGGGAGGGAGGGAGGGAGGGAGGGAGAGAGAGACAGACAGAGAGATAGACAGAGAGAGGGAGAGAGGGAGGGAGAGGGAGAGAGAGACAGACAGAGAGGGAGGGAGGGAGGGAGAGAGGGACAGAGAGATAGACAGAGAGGGAGAGAGAGAGATAGACAGACAGACAGAGAGAGACAGAGAGAGATAGACAAACAGACGGATAGAGAGAGACAGACAGACAGAGAGACAGACAGATGAGAAGGTTTCAGAGTATTTTATTTATTTGTTGGCTTTCTCATTAAACCATTGGAACACTGTACGCCATATTTCTTCTCCTCCCTTTCCTTTTTTTTTTGAACGGGGGTTTTGCATGTGTAAACGTTTCAAACCCATTAAACTGGAGACAACATTTTCGATGGAGAGCATGCGCTCATATTAATTGTAAAGGCCATTATTTGGTGTCCATGAGGCTGAATCAGCTTAGCCACTCCACTCGCCCATTTGCATACAAAATGCTTTATTTTGGCAATCAATGAAAGTGCTCCACTGTACGTGCAGCTTATCACACGCTCGCAGAGAACGGATTCCTTCGCCATCTCGTTAAATTCTGTTGATGCAGAACAATTTGAAACATGGCACAGGCCGCAATGACATTTAAAAAGATGCCTCGGCTTAATTATATTTCGCAAACATTTGGCTTGTTTGTCCTCGGGGATAAAGTGCCTCCACTACAAAGTTAACTTGTTAATAATTCACAGAAGAAGCATCTCTCTCTCTCTCTCTCTCTCTCTCTCTCTTCCTCTTTCTGTCTCCCTCTCTCTCTCTCACACACTTTCTGTCTCTCTTACTCTTACTCTCTTTCTCCCTCTTTTCTGTCTCCCTCTCTCTCTCGCTGTCTCTCTGTCTCTCTCTTTCTTTCTCCCTCTCTCTCTCTCTCTCTCTCTCTCTTTCTCTCTCTCTATTAGACCTGTTTAAGAGGACCCAAGTTGCTGTCTGTCCACTTCAGAGAGCCGATGATGTACAGAGTGAATGCTTTACTGTCATCCAGCAGTGAGGAACAAAATTTCTCCAAATGTATTCTTGTACACAATTCAGTACCTACAATTAACTCCATACTACCAGATCTTCTGAGAAACCCTTTTTTCAAACGTCTCATGAATTGCCACCGCTTGACTCTGAAACACCCAAAAAAACAACGGAGCATTGCGTAAAGTAATGAAGGAGGTGGAACAGAACACAGCTCTTTCATCTTTCAGTTGTCAGATTTGCTTTCACGAATGTCACATGATCAATCTGACGAATCAATGTACAGGAACAAATCCACAGAACAAAGTAAGAATAAAATGTATTCAGTACAGGAGATGAATCAGTGGCATTGTTTGATGTGGAAGCTTTAATGTATGTTAATGCATTAGCCTGCATCCTGCCCTTGATGTACGGTGAAAACTTTTTAATGCAAGTGGAATTAACACGTCGTCCCAAATTCATCAGCGCTCAGGAACTTCAAACAGGACGCACGCTGAGGAGCGCTTTAATCTCCAAACCCCACCGACGCCGGAGCATCACTAAGTGTCTTCCCCTTCTACACTTTTATTTACATTACATACTACATTTACTGCTGCCTCGGGTTGTGGAAATGGCGCACACACACACACGCACGCACACACACACACATTAGACATGTGCACTGGGTGAAAAATTGAGTGCCTAAGTTTAGAAAGCACGTGAGTATCACAAAGTTTTTTATTCCTGACTCACAGCTACAAAGTGCTCAAATAATTTGCATATCAGACCTGATTGGTTCACATCTGTGGAGTTTGTTCAGTGACATCACAGTCTGAGCTCATGCATGGCTCCGCCCCCAAATCAGTTTTATACAGAGAATTAATTCTTTAAATATCATGATGTATTTAAATGTCACTGTGCTGATTAGCATGGAGATTAATCACAACTCCAAACAAACAGAACGAATAACTTCTCACATGGACATCATGTCATGTCTGAAGTGTTCAGTGTGTGCGTGTGTGTGTGTGTGTGTGTGTGTGTCCACTGTTTCACCAACATGCAACTAAACCTGCAATTTCACTGTGTATCTCACACTGAGTCACGGTGCTCTGCTGCAGTGGCACCTTAAATAATGTCATTTCCCCCCCGCTGGCCAAGATCAAAGCGTGCACACACACACACACACACACAAACACACATATACACACACACACACACACACATATACACACACACACACACATACGCACACACACAGAGTGCTCCAAAACAGAGAACATCTCTACATGCCAAACAAAAGCCAATCAGTCGCTGGTGCTCGGTGTGAAAAGCCGATCGGGCGTGGCTCACCTGTGAAATGAGGTCAGGTGAGTGTCACTGCCTCGCCGAGACACTGAAGAAATTAACACACACACACACCGCTTAAAATAACATTTCCTGTCCCGTGTGTCATTAAACAAACCTGTGTGATGTCCAGTTCCCTGTGTGTGAAACACAACTTGACCTCAACACAACCTGAAACCTGCAAACGACATGCAAACATCAGGAAAACATGTCATACATTTCTCCAAAAGATGATGGTGGAAAATAAAATGTGATACAGAGATTACAAACATAAAGGTACGAAAGTTAAGCTTTTGCTCAAGGAATCATCAGTGACAGTCGTGGGATTTAAACTCACAACTCACTACCAAGCTACACTGCATGTTAGATATCCTCCTCTCACTCTGTTATAAAATGCAGACGTGTTAGAAATTCTTCTCAAGGCCTGGCCTGCATCTGCATCTTCTGTATCCACACACACACACCTCATTGTTCCAGCACATTGCTGTTAAAAGATGAGGATTTGTAGCCGTATGTCCTTCACTGCACTCAAAGCCGCCTTCATCCTCCATCAATACCACCTAAAAATTAAACTCTACTCAATATATAAGAGCGAGCATTGATTTAATATTTTATCTGGCCACAGAAAGGAGCCTTTGCTCCACACACTCGACTCGCAATTTGGAAATAAATTGACTGATTTAGTCTGAGGCAGAGGAGAGTGAAGGAGAGAGAGATAGAGATAAGAGAAAACGAGTGTGCGATGTAAACCGGCTCGAGCACTGCTGCATAAGGTGACATTGCACAACAAATCATTCACATGAATATAGAGAAAGCAAAACAATTGCTATTTCTGAAAGCAATTTTGCTCGGCCGAGGTGTGTTGATTGCCGTGTATGTCAGTCCATCGCTCTACGAGACACAAAAGAGGGCACGACGTTTCATACGAGTTAATGCCATATTTTATCATCAGCATAACAATATGAGGACCATCTGGAACAAAACACTTTCTGAGGTAGTAAAAGAAAGTGTGTGAGGTTAAAAAAAACGTCTGTGGCGGTGCATCTGTCGAGTTTTAATTGAGCCTAATGAAGAATAATTAAGTAATTAAAAGTGTGATAACACACAGATCCAGTAAAGAGATAAAGAGAAAGCTGGAGCAGCAGCACTGCAGACTGCACTATACATATACACTACAGCATCACTACATCATCACTATAGAGTCAGTACATTGCTACATCGTCACTACACCTGTACATCACTATATCATCATTACAGCATCATTAAATCTTTACATCACCACTATATCATCACTATAGAGTCATTACATTGCTACAACATCACTACACCAATACATCACTATATGTTCACTACAGCATCACTACAGCGTCACTATATCATCACTATAGAGTCATTACATTGCTACATCATCACTACACCAATACATCACTATATCACTACAGCATCATTAAATCTTTACTACATCATTAATACATCAGCACTATATCACCACTACACCATCAATACGTCATCACTACAGCGTCACTACATCGTCAATACATCACCACTATATAGTCACAACAGTGTTACTACATCCTCAATACATCATTACATCATCACTATATCGTCATTATAGAATCATTACATTGCTACATCGCCACTACACCAATACATCACTATATCATTACTACACCATCAGTACATCATGACTACTGCGTCACTACATCATCACTACATCACCACTATATCATCACTATAGTCATTACATTACTACATCGTCACTACACCAATACATCACTGTATGTTCACTACAGCATCATTAAATCTTTACTACATCACTACAGCTTCACTAAATCAATACATTATTAATACATTATCACTATATCATCACTACATCATCAATACATCACCGCTATATAGTCACAACAGTGTTACTACATCATTACTACATCCTCAATACATCATTACTACATCATTACATCACTACATCATCACTACATCACCACTATATCATCACTATAGAGTCATTACATTGCTACATCGTCACTACACCAATACATCACTGTATGTTCACTACAGCATCATTAAATCTTTACTACAGCATCATTACATCATCACTACATTGTCAATACATCACTATATCATAGTGACATCGTCACTACAACATCACTACATCATTTTACTCTTCAATTTTATATTTTTATAACATCGCAGCACTCTTTCCACATGACTTTTGCCCAGTGCTGAAATGTAGCACTTCCCCGTCGGATTTTCTTTCTCTGTGCACAAGCTGCTATTTTTCACTGGTCTCCATTAGCAAAGCATATTTCCTAAGCAAATACAACATGATATGGGTTTTTAAGTTTCCATGAGAACCGAGCGCTTATTTTAACAACGCTGTAATTACTATTTCCGAATATAGAAATAGCACTTCGACCAATTTACATTCGAGCTGACAAGACTAATAGGAAAATTAAAAGCTGAAATTATATTTTCTATCTTCAAAAAAGCAGAGAAAAAGAAAGTTGAAAGTCAGAGGAACAATAAATTAAATCCTTAATATCCCTGTATTTAAAAGTTTTTAAAACTTTAAGTTAAAAACTTCCATTAACTAAAAATAAAAAATATATAACTGCTGTTAAAAAAAGAGCAACATGACACTAGATTCAGTTCGATCCGTCTGTAGGTTTGCTGTAGTCTCTGCTAAAATAATGCTGTCCTGATAAATCGGTCCATAAGCCACGTCTCTGGTGATGGCGGTTTCAGAGGATTTAGAGATTATAATTGGGAACATGGAGAAAAAACTGGGTTTATGCCAAAGAACATTATTTATAACACACTGAGGCCTGTGGAGGATGACGGCGGAATGAGGGGAATATACTGCAGGACTTACGTCCTAACGTGTAAAAATATACGTGATGTTAGAGGTCAGTCTCTGAGCACAGCTAAAATATGATCTTAGATTTTCTCAGTGTCAAATGTGAAGAAGGGAAAAAAACAAACAACAACGCTGTACATCAGCCGAGCTCGTTTCCCCCGAGCTCCTTCAGGAGATCATTTTCATCTCTGCATTCCTAAAGACAACTTCTCACAGTACTCGTGGATTATAGGAAAGGATTAATCACGTGTATTACTCTTTTATTTATTCTAGTTTTGTGTTTGCGTAACTGTGTGTGTGTGTTATATTACAGCCATGTTGTTTTTACTGACAGTGACAGGTTATTACTGAAAAAATCTTTAAAATAAAATGATCATTAGCAGATTCTTTATCATCGCAGTATCACTGAAGAGATTTTTATCAGTTTTTAAATGTAGATATGTGCAGCAGGTTACACGGATTTTTGTTCTAACCTCAGCAGGATCAGGAGACACAAGCTTGAAGACTCCAGAGCTGCAAAAACACTGACAGCAGCGCCATCTGGTGGACACACACACTCCCTGCAACCATTAATACACAAATATTACCAATAATAATAATAATAATAATAATAATAATAATTACATTTTACAATAATAATAATAATAATAATAATAATAATAATAACTTTATCCCATTGCTCTTTGGCTGTGGATGATGGATTAATGCCAGAGTGGAGAGATATTATTACGTGGTGACGTCACTATAAATCCGGGTTTAATCTCAGAACTCAGTCATTTATCTAAAATGTTGGTTTCAGGGATTCAGAGGATCACTTTGCTCTCTTGCCTCGGCCTCTCCATGGCTCTGTTTTTGCCCAAACTGTTTTTATCTGCAGGGGAGGAGAAGCTGGTTCTTCAGTCAGAGGGTAAGATCACTGAAAAACCCCAAATCCTAAATCCTTTCTGTTTTCCCCTCTCAGTTTCTCTAAACCTACATTCCCTTCATTTTCCTCTCAATTTGTGCCTCACACTTTATTTTCTGAGGAAAAATACTAGAAGGGACCTGGCTTGATTTCCTCTTTAATCCTCACTGCTGGAGTCACATTTAGGATTAAATCCCATTTTATGAATTTTAAGTGTATTACACTGTCATTAAGGATTTTTCCCTACAACAGGATTCAAAACGATCAGTTCTAGAAATTCAGAATGGAAAACAGATCATATCGATAGGTCGGTCAGCACTGTGTGTCATTTTACTCATTTGATTCTTTAGGAGAATCGTTTAAATGAATCGGTACAGTGAACTGAATCCCACTGAGCCCTGACCCCGCCCCCTGTGTCTTAGCTCCTCCTCCTGCCTCTTGTATACATGTATTCTATACCAGTGTATAATGTGGTGTATGTTACACACACTTCTTTACAGTGATGTGTAAAATGTGAAATACGGATGTCATGTGAATGCTTGTTAAATTCCCTTCTGGACTCAGAATATAAACATAAATAATATTTAATTACATGTTGGATCAAAACTGACGTAAAGAGAAAAGCTTTAAAACAAACACCATGCAGTCTAAAACCCATAATGAATAATTAGCTATTTTTATTTTCTGTACAAAATATTAAACCATCTTTTTAAGAAACAGCTTTTTTGGAAACTTTTGGGGAAAATATTACTATTAATGCAACTATTAGCATATTCCCCAAAGTAAATGGCAGAAGAGTTTTATGGTAATAGATTTATTCATAACACAAAGTACACAAAAGTAAACATGAAATAATAAAATATATCTGTGCAGAATTTGCATATGTACACAGAAGAGCCTAATGGAGCTGATCAGTTTTATAAGTTTTTGGTGCAGAGAGAAGTTCAGCTGTGAACGCAGCTGTGTGTGTTTCAGCAGATGGTCCTGGAAGTCTTCCCGCTGTGAGATACGGCCATGGTGCTTCATCAGGAGAAGATGATCAGTGGACACCTGAATCACTTTATACAACACGTCAGAACCCCGAGACCTTTTCCCACACGAAGACTCTTCGGAAATCCACACTCCTCGCTCAAGTCACTCCTATTTACGGCTTTGGAATTTTCCTCTACATCATCTACATATTCTACAAGGTGAATATTCATAGAAAAACTCAAGATTTTGGTAACGAGGGTCACTGAGTGATGTGCTGATGTTCAGAGAGCTGATTTTACAATGATTTTTTAAAGTTTTTGTGAATTTTAGATGTGGTTTCCTTTTAACCAAAACTTTGCTTTATTTCCTCGACAGCTTTCACAGAAAGACAGAGCTACAAAACAACGATGCAGCTTCTCCATCATGACGCCTGAACACACAGCATGGGAAAGGCGTGAGTTTAACTGTGTATTAAAAAATGTTCTGCTAAATGAAATAAAAGTCAAATCCAGAAACACTGGCTTGGGCAAAAACCATCTACTCAAAGAATCTGAGAAACTGCTTACCTTTAATCTAACAGTATATTATTCCCATAAACATGGTGGAGACTGACAGCAAGACACACACACACAGAGCCGAACAAGTGCCACTGACCACATGGCACCAAACACACAACAGGAGCTTAAACACACAACACAGCAGTCAGAACACAGCTGAGTGGGATTACAAGAGCATGTGACAGGGTCATGTGACTTCTTGCAGTCTGATGGGGTTTATGGGTAATGAAGTCCAGGGCAGCCATTTCTCAGCCAAACCAACACTGATATGACACACACACACAAAAAGAAAAAGTAAACCATTTTGACCTTTTAGATTTATACAATTTGATGAAACAAATCACTGTGATTTGAAATTTTAGATTAAAAATTCAGCTATCCAAGAAAAAAATGTAAAAAAAATTCAAAACATAAAATTCATCACCAATATAAATTCAGATCATTATGAAAATTAATGTTGTGGAAAATATGGACTGTACAGTTGCTGAATTTTTACAACCTTAAATAATATTTAAAATAACCTCAGACAAATTGTAAATTGTTCTTTTGGTTCCTAGAAACTGTGTTTTTGACCCAATAATCAGTTGTAAAATTCCTCCATCATCCAGCGAACAGGTGCCTGCACGAGTCACGCAATGAATTTCACCAGTGAGCTCGTCTTCAGCGTCCTGCAGTACTGTTTTTATTTTTACTTCTTCATTAACCTCCTGATGCTGTGGTTATTGCACATGATGAGGTTGATTAAGATCTTGTTGCAGCCTCGAGGGAGTTTTATTCTGTTGTTAAACCCAGATTATAAAATCGCGAGCAGCTCAGCAGACTCTGATACCAATTAACTGCAGGTCTTTAGGATAAGAACTGAGCTCCATTCAGCAGATGCACAAAATGGAGAAGACGTGTTGTTTTTCCTCACAGTGGTCTGTAGAGCTCTGTGTACAGCAGGAGCTCAGCGTCAGTCAGTTTCAGATGCTGGAGTCAGTAAACACTGGTGTAACTGTTGATTACAGCTGAAGATGAGATGTCTCAGCTACAGACCAGATTAAAACAGATGGACGGACAGAGCGAGAGGAGAACGTCAAAATCTGCCCAAAATCCTGCAAGGTAAAGAACCCACATTTCTCACCTGAGCGTTCTCAGAGCTCACAGAGGAACGGCTTCAGGGTGAGGGAAGAGGGAAGTGTTAAGGCGTTTGAGAAACGCTGTATGTGTGTATACTGTCCATCTCAGGAGGTTGCTCTGATCTTCATGTATTGTCCTGGTCACAGGTGTTGTAAGTACAGAAGTGGACGTGAGGAGAGAAAACTCCAGCACCTGACGAAGATCACACACATGCTGGTGGAGGGACGGCCGCTGGAAGACGTCACCCCTGAGGTGGAAGCTGAGGAAACCCCGTATTCTGCAGACTGGGAGGGTAAAACATCACATACTGACCTGTTTAAGCTCCTAATGTCATTTTGTCTGTGGGGGTTTTTATTCCGAATCCAGGATCACTGAATGATCACAGCTCAGCGTGACTGCACTAGTACAAGCCTATAGACACACTGCCACTTATCTGAGGAGCTTCCATTACTCACGTACTGTAGGTCTCAAATGATTTGAAAGACATGTTCATGAGTGTGAGATTTTGTTCCTCAGGTTATCCAGAAGACACCTTTCCTCAGTATGAGTTGCCGCTTTGCAGACGTCGATATCCAAGTGTCATCCTGGAGGAGCCATACGGAGATGTTCCTACACCTGAGGAACTGGCTGAAAGAATGGAGAGAGAAGATGAGGAGGATGAAAAGACTGAAGAAGAGATGGAAGAAGTGAAGGATGAGTACAGTGAAGATGAAAGGATGAAGGGTGATGGTGAACTCAAACAGGCACAACTCGAAAAAGGAGAAGAAACAGATGATAATGAAGATGATGCTGATGAAGAAGATTATAAACAGGATGACGAGGAAGAGGAGGAAGTTGGAGAACCTTGTCTGGCTCATAATTCTACTGATGAAGAGGAGACGCCAAATTCACCAGGAAATCAGAAGGAAGGAGAAACATCCAGCAGGAGAAAACAGATAACGTTCAGTAATCACAGGCACGTCTTCCACTATCCAAAAGGAGGTGCTGTTGGCTGCAGTTATGAAGATGAGGAGGTGGAGGAAGATGCTCCTGAAGATGATGATGATGATGTGGAGGAGGATAAGCAGGATGAAGATTATGATCTAAAGGAGATAGAGATGGAGAGGGAAGAGGACGACCCGCTGATGGAGGCTGAGCGCCTGGGCTTCAGCACTCAGTTCACATGTGATCCTGAAGAACAGGAAGTTGATCTGATCGACTTCCTTCTCACATATAAACCTGAAGCTGTGATTAACTCCGACCAATCAGGAGCAGCCGAAGCTCCAGCGCTCAGGATGCGCTACAAGAACCAGAAAAAGGAAAACTGAGCTGATCAGTCAACACTGTCCAGAGTAAATCTATCTAAATTTAATACCTGCCCTTCAGTTGTGTTAATCATAACTTAATTAATAGTCATAAAGGAATGTGTTTGCTTTGACTCCGCCCACTATTTAGGTAGAAACATTCCAAATCACATATTTATTAAAGCAAATGCACGAATTGTTTTGTTTTGCTTATGTGAAAAACACAATCCTTCATATATCCCATTAAATACACTTTTAATGTGTTTCTGTTTTTACTCTTAAATCTTTCGAACCTGTAATAAATCACGGCTTTTGTGTCTCACTGTGTGTTTGTGAGATTCTGGATTAATGAGTAGCAGCTGAAATGATGCATCCTGTCTGTCACGTGCGAACTCACAGCGTCGTGTGTGTTATAATCTTTAACATGCGACAATCTGTTCTACTTTTTTTATAAAACATGTTCTTCTCTGAGCTCTGACAGCGTGACTTCAGGAAAGATTTCATCTGGATTCCTTTCTGTTCTATTCGAAAATAACCTCGAGGTGTTTTTTAGATCTTCCGTGACGACATCTGCTCTCAGCTTCCTCGGTTTCTTCACAGAGTCACAGTTTGATCATCACAGCTTCGAAGTCCAGTTTGATCAGATGTTTCTTGCTGTTGAATAAAACACAGCCTTGTGTTTGATAAATTCCAGCACTAATCCTCAACATGGAGTGAAATCAGAGACGCTGATGGCGGAATTTAATGAAAGCACAGAACAGCTGAGGAACATTAGAGGTTTGGGAAATAAATGTGTGTTCTCTTAAACATCATTAGTTTTATTGTTTAGATTGAATTTAGTCTAATGTTCTGTCAGGTTCTAAACATTATTACCCAGATAAACTGTTTTAAATCTGATTTTCTCAGACCATACGTGTGTGTTGCGGTGAGTGAGGTGAGACGGGAGTCAGCTGTAAATCACACAGTGACGTTTAAGATGCAAATTGAATCCATGACCTGAACACAGCTTCTGATTAAAACAGCGATTTACAGGGAATGTTTGCATATTTCAGTAATTGCTGTTCCTTTTTTTCTTTATCCGTGCCTTTGATTTTGGTGAAAGAGGGATGGGTATTGAGGAGTGATGGACTTGTGATGGACAGAATAATTTCTCTAAAGCACATCTGTGAGCCACTTGTGTCCTGACTGCTGATTTTATTTAATAAATGTGTCCTGTTGATTTTCTCATTCTCTTCCTGCATAACATTATCACGGAGAATACAAACATGTTTAATGTTATTTAATATTTGGGTTTAATATTAGACAGCAGTAACACTGTTATCACCCTAACACGGCTGGTGGTTTATGCAGTTTGAGTCTCGGCCTCAGACGCTTCACCTACAGCTTACAGAGAGTCCGATATTTTTTCTACACTTTTCTGGCCACAAGCTTCAGAATCTGACTCATGTTTCTGTGCAAAAACACATTTTTGAACACTCTGACTTTTCAGGTGAAGGTATAGTCACGTGATTGGCTGTTGAAAATGTCAGTCAAACTGCCTTTTACTGTGACAGAGTGAGACCAGTGTAGTTCATACTGTACGTTATATTGCGATGTTAGCTAGTTAGTGGCTTGGTTTGGACAACGGAAATTTAAATATGATTATCATGAGACACTACATTTACATATTTATCTATCTATGTTTAGATAGATAGATAGATAGATAGATAGATAGATAGATAGATAGATACCTGACACGGAATGGAGATGGAGGCGGATGTGTGAGTGAAGATAATTTATTGTGTAAAATACAAACAAAACAAACAAAACCATGAAAACAAGAACCGTAAACATGAACTGTGGATACGAGGTGAGAAACATACAGGCTATAAGCGATACTGTGACACACGTCAACTACAACAAAAGCTTGACGCTGAGACGCTGAAAAACTAGAACTTAAGTAGTGGCGCTAATAACGAGACACAGGTGAGTGACATGGAGGGGCTGATGGGTAATGTAGTTCTGCACCCTTCGGCGTTACCATGACAATGCCAGGAATGTGTCTTCTGTTTCCAATCAATCAATCATTCAATCATTCAATAAATAAATGTTTATTTGTTTAAATGTGTGTTTGTTTGTTTATTTATTTACTTGTTTATTTATTCGTTTATTTATTGATTTGTTTATTTATTCACAAAGGTGCCATACCAACTGCTATTTAAACCAATTAAAGGCAACAAGTTTCATGATTTATTCAGTAAATTTATTTTCTGTTTGATGAAATTTAATCGTTCACGGAGAAACACACTGACGAGAACTGAGAACTCTCTCTCTCACACACACACACACACACACACACACACACACACACACACACACACTACAGCAACACTCAGGATAAAGTGCACTGTTCAGGCCGTTCCCTCAATCGCGAGTCGTGTGTCTGTTTGTTTATGTTTACACACTTTAGATGTCATTAAACACTGATTCTGTCTTCATGTAGTTTTCAGTGTTGAGTAGTGTTGAGTGTTGAGTGTTGAGTGTTTAGTGTTGAGTGTTGAGTACTGAGTGTTTATTGTTGAGTGCTGAGTGTTGAGTGCTGAGTGCTGAGTGCTTAGTGTTTAGTGTTGAGTACTGAGTGTTGAGTGCTGAGTGTTGAGTGCTGAGTGTTGAGTGTTGAGTGTTTAGTGTTGAGTGTTTAGTGTTGAGTGTTTAGTGTTGAGTGTTTATTGTTGAGTGCTGAGTGTTGAGTGCTGAGTGCTGAGTGTTGAGTGCTTAGTGTTTAGTGTTTAGTGTTGAGTACTGAGTGTTGAGTACTGAGTGTTTAGTGCTGAGTGTTTAGTGCTGAGTGCTGAGTACTGAGTGTTGAGTACTGAGTGTTTAGTGCTGAGTGCTGAGTACTGAGTGTTGAGTGCTGAGTACTGAGTGTTTAGTGTTGAGTGTTTAGTGTTGAGTACTGAGTGCTGAGTACTGAGTGTTTAGTGTTGAGTGCTGAGTACTGAGTGTTTAGTGTTGAGTGTTTAGTGTTGAGTACTGAGTGCTAAGTACTGAGTGTTTAGTGTTGAGTGCTTAGTGTTGAGTGTTGAATGCTGAGTACTGAGTGTTGAGTGTTGAGTGCTGAGTGTTTAGTGGGAAGTGTTGAGTACTGAGTGCTGAGTGCTGAGTGTTGAGTGGGAAGTGTTGAGTGTTTAGTACTGAGTGTTGAGTGCTGAGTGTTTAGTGTTGAGTACTGAGTGTTGAGTACTGAGTACTGAGTACTGAGTGTTGAGTGCTGAGTGTTGAGTGCTGAGTGTTGAGTGCTGAGTGGGAAGTGTTGAGTGCTGAGTGTTGAGTACTGAGTACTGAGTGTTGAGTGTTGAGTGCTGAGTGTTGAGTGTTGAGTGCTGAGTACTGAGTACTGAGTGCTGAGTGTTGAGTGTTTAGTGTTGAGTACTGAGTGCTAAGTACTGGGAAGTGGTAGCTCAGTGGTTAAGGTGTCGGACTCCTGATCGGAAGGTTGTGAGTTCAATCCTCAGCACCATCAGGCTGCTACTGCTGGGCCCTTTAGCGAGGCCCTTAATCCTCACCTGCTCAGGTGTATAAATGAGATGAATGTAAGTCGCTCTGGATAAGAGTCTGCCAAATGCCATAAATGTTGAGTGCTGAGTGCTGAGTACTGAGTGTTGAGTGCTGAGTACTGAGTGTTGAGTACTGAGTGTTGAGTGTTCATGTGGTGTTGAATAAAATCACAGCAGCGAGAGGAATGATCCATAAATACATAAATAAAATAGAAATACAAAACACTTCACACAGACGGCATGAAGCTGTCATAAAGCATTGCGATGACACGTTACATGGCTGAAGTTAGTCATAAACACACACACACACTCACACACACACACACACACACACACACACTCAATATTACTTTACAAAATTAGAGTAAGTCCAACATTGAGATGTTAAATGACTGAGTATATAAAGTGGTGTTAGGCCTCGTTAGGAAGAGTTCGGTGGTGAAGTTAGCATGTTCAGCGTTAGCGTTACTCAGAAAACTGCAGCGATGGGACTGACGATGAGATTTCACCGCTAATACAAACGCATGTGCCGTAGCGTTGAAGTTACACAATAATTCATTTTAACATGAAAATCGAGCATGAGAAAGAGCCACGCGGCCGTGCGGCGGGTCGGGCTTTGTGCTTTGTCCCGCACCGCCGTCCCGAAGAGCAGAAAGGAGCTCTGGCAGGTCCGGTGTGCGGTCAGTCTGAGCTCCTGTGTGCTCCACAGAGGGTTTCGCTAAATCAGGACTCCTGCAGGTCTCTGGGTCCTTCTGAGGGAATCAGGACGTCTTCTCGCACGTCCACTCGTCTTCA
The DNA here is from genome assembly GCA_037576675.1 of Pangasius sanitwongsei. Taxonomy (NCBI): domain Eukaryota; kingdom Metazoa; phylum Chordata; class Actinopteri; order Siluriformes; family Pangasiidae; genus Pangasius; species Pangasius sanitwongsei. The sequence continues at coordinate 183,845 of CM075013.1, read as the reverse complement.
GATTACGGAGTTACTCGCAGGCCAGTTTGCTGTCGAAGCTGGACAGAGCGATAGCGAAGGCCTGCAGCGCACACATGGGGTAGTTGTAGTCCATGGTGAAGACGTCCTCGGCCACTCGGCCAAACTGCATCACGATGTAATCCGCTAAACACACAAAGGAGAGAACGACTATTGCTGTGGATATTTTAGAAATAAACACAGGTTCATCATTTTACAGCTAAATTTTACACCCTGTTTTACAAATTTACAATAAATGACAGTAACTTTCTGCATTCTGAGGTGTTTTATTCGTTTACTGGAAATCAGTTTTTCCTAAAGAATTGGGGAACTGATTTTTAAATTGTTTTCTATAAGTGACTGCATGAGTTACAGTGAAATATAATTCTACAGGCGGATTAATGACTTTATAACACCGTACTGTTCATGTCGTTTTATAAGCTAATGTTATTAAATAATTTTACATTGTATGTTAATTCTAGTTGTAGTTCTGAGGTGAAGCTAATTTCAGCTGGAGAAAGAATTTTATGGAAATTCAGAATCGTATCTCCTTTTTTTCTTTAGTTGATACACATTTTAAAGTGACATCAGGCCTCATTTATCTTTTAGTGAAGTTGTGTTTGTGTTTTAAATGTTTGCGTAAGACAATCTCAGGTTACAAACGTTTCAGCAAAAACACTGATTATCGTTATACTCGTGTGCGTATGCAGATCTCACATAAAGTGCAAAGCACATTCCTGACACAGCTCATTTGCATATAGCGACGCCCACAAAACTCCATAAAAGGTAAAATGCACAGACAGCTGGGAGCACGAAATGAGTGATCAGGGTAACGGCTGAAAAACAGAAGTGGAAGTTATTTTGATTCACTTTTATAATAACAATAATAATAACAATAATAATAACAATAAACAAAACAACTGCTTTTCACTAAATGAACTTCTATACCTCTCTAGACTATTTATTGTTCTCTATGGTATTAATTTTCTACTAAATTTATCATTTGTAATTAATTAATATTAATTGTAATTATTATTCATTAATTATTATTATTATTATTATTATTATTATTATTATTATTATTTGTAATTATTATGTTATTAATTTTCTACAAAATTTTTTTTTATATTTATTTAAGAATATTTGTGTGAGACTCCACTGAACACAAAAATAGCATTTGTTTGTTTGTTTATTGGAGGAAGATGTTTTTTTTTTTTTACCTTTCTTTGTAGCATGGAACAGCCCCAAACTGTGTACATTTGGTATGTTCAAAAATGTTATTTTCCAAAAAAAAAAAAAGTTTTTCTTCATTACATATTTTACGTTAAACATTTTACACATGGGAAGATGGATTTATTTTATATTATTTCAGGCGTACTGTTTTAACCTTTTTTTAAACTCATGGACAATTTACTTTTTAATATTTGATATTTAGACAGAATCAAAATTCTTATATCATGCCATTTTTCTTAAACAAAAGAAAATCTAAAGAATGTGGATAAGCATATAAATAATTTATGTAAAAAAAGGTTATTACTGTAGAGATGATTAAAATAAAGTAAAATAAAATGCATTTACAATAAAAACTAAACTGACACGAGTGTAAAATTACAGTGAAAGTTTACAGAATTACTGCAGTTTTATTGAATAAAAAAACAGTTTATGAAAATAATGTCACTGTAGCTGAAAATATTAAAGTAATCAGAGCATCTTTCTCCATCTAGTAAGTGATAGCACACACACACACACACACACACAAACACACACACACCAGGCAGTTAAATTTCATCATATATTTTGAGTAGCAGAATTAATTATAATTTAGTTATCATTTAGTTTTCATCATGAGAAAGAGCCTCATTGAGGAACAATTTTGGTTTAATTTTTCTCAACACAGACCTGAACAGCTTTGGCCCAGCTGGGGGTGGAGCTAATTTCTGGGTGGAGCTAATTTCTGGGTGGAGCTAATTATTCTGTTCCATTGCACAGTCGTTATTAATCCCTGTTTCTCCACCGTGTCTTTAAGGTTAAATTATTCGCAGAAGTTTTTAAACAGCAGCTCTAAGTTTAACAGCCTTGTGTTATAACCCTGAAGACACTTTAAGAGCTTCATCAGTTCTTCTGGAAGGTGAGAATCTTCCGGTATCTAGGTGTGTGCGTCTGCTTCCAACCTGTGACATCCTTAAACCTGACGAGGTGAAGTGAGAGACGCTGAAGTGTAAATGTAAAAGTTCATCTTCGTCTCAGTGTTAACGGTTAAAGAACTCAAAGCTCTGAAGGGAACTGTTAGTTGGAAGACTTTTCAGAACTCACGGTCGTTGTCATGAATGATCTGGAAATTCTTCACCGAGGCCTGAGTGACCCTGCCGTGGAAGTTCAGCACGTATGACTGAGTGTCGTCGTTCCACACCGGCGTCTTGTTGTGGAGCTCGATCACGCTCTCCGTGCTCTTGTTCTGCCAGCGAGCCAGCAGTGTCTCATGCTCCTGCAGTAAACAGGACAAACGTGAGACACATGTGAGAAAGGTGTGAGAAAGGCGTGAGACAGATGTGAGACAGACGTGCAGCACCCGTGAGACAGATGTGAGACAGATGTGAGACAAACATGTGAGACCGGTGTGAGACCGGTGTGAGAAAGACATGAGACAGACGTGTGACAGACATGAGACAGATATGAGACAGATATGAGACAGATGTGTAACTCCCTATAAATCTGTACCTTTTATTAAAAATAAAGAGACACTCACATTTCGTGGTCTAATGCAGACTCTCTCGTGATCCATGTTCATTCCCGGGATAATGACGCTCATCTTCCGAGGACCTTTAAACCCCAACACGTTGGTCTCCTGAGGAAAGTGAGGGAAATGAATCAGCCTCGCCACGACACTTCACTTTCTCCTGTTTAAAGGATTGTGATATCAGGAGTCGCCTCCAGGGGTCTCACTGCTTCACCACTCTGCCTTTACTCTCGCTGTGTGTGTGCCAGTCACTACAGACCAAAATTATTGGCGCCCTTCAGGAAATTAAGCAAAAATGATACCTAAATATGAATAAAATAAAATCCAATGAGTGATATTTGGAGCTTAAATATGACACACAGGGATGCTGTAGTTTCACTTTAACACAATAATTTAATAATTCCAGCACCGAGTCTCTTCCTGTAACGAGGTTGGAGACACCTATATGTTTTATATCCGTTACCTGACTTGTGCAAGTCAACAATCATCTGTACATTTTGTATAAAAAAGCTTTTATTTTCCACACAGTGATGGTGAAGGGATTTTACAGGTGTGCAGCCTTGTATTTAGCTCGAGGAAACAGGAAGTAAAACCAGGGTTCTCTCAGACTCTAGAACGCTATAAGAATAGTGATTTTTTTCCCCAAGAAGAACAATAATTTGTTTGCATGTATTTTAGGTTTTTGATTTAAAAAAAAAAACCTTTATGGGACTGACTTTTGTTCGAGTAAAAGCAGAGTAAAGTGTAAACGTAGTTTCTCTAATTGTTTGAAAGGAAATAAAATCACTTTCTTTGAAGCATACTGTGAATTATCACATTACATTGTGTGAGTGAAGTTCACTCACGTAGCAGATAGCTGCTAGCTCCTGACGCAGGTTGCTGGCCTCTAAGCTGGACGTGCTCTTCACCGGGTTTGTCCCGCTGTCGTAAACCGTAAACTTGGTGCCCATGAGGTTCGACCTGAGGATCAGATGGAGAACAGAACATCGACTCTTCAATTCTCCGTGATTTTAACCTCATTTCTCCTTCAGAAAAAACCCTAATGGAGCAGAAAATGACTGTTCTAATTAGGCTACTCATAAAAATAACACACTTTTCTTAGAGTTGTGAATAATTAATAAGAGCAGCGTGATGATGAATGTTTCATTCCCGTATAAAACACTGTGGCTGGAAATGAAACATGTCTCCTCTAAACCTCATCCCAGAAATAGTAAGTGTCCTGTAATAAAGATCAGCGTGTCTGAAAGAGAAATCACCTGAACACCACGTTACATTCACCCAGAGCTCCGGCCCAAATCCATCCCATAATAGCCCTGAAGCAGACGCCGCTGACTTTTAAACAGCTGCTGAACTTTAAGAAGATTTTATTCTGCTCTGGTTCTTACTTTTATAAAACTAACGCCATGAGCTCTCGCGTCTGTTCACACTTTGAAGTCCTGCTAAACTTCTCCTTTTAAACTAATAAACTAATTTGCGTAAAATAATAAAATGTTTCATGTTTTAAATGCTCAAGAAACGACTGAAACAGCACCGAGAACACATCATTAACTCTACACCTTCATTAAAATACCAGAAACCATGAATATGCATGAAATATGCAAATATACGTGTGTCTTTGGTGCTACTATTTATCTATCTATCTATCTATCTATCTATCTATCTATCTATCTATCTATCTATCTATCTATCTATTTATTTATCTATCTATCTACATAGATAATAACGGTATGAAAGCTCACTCTTTGTATTCAAGAGAATTTCAGTTCCCCTGAATATTTCATTTTAAATCATTAAAAAATATTCTGTGTAGAAAAATTAATTATTTAATATTTTTCTTTAACGCCCAAGAATGACTAAAAAGTCTTAGAAACATCTCTACACCTTTACCCTCATTAATATACCAGAGATATGAATAGAACACGCCTCACATGAATTATGCCAATTTAAAAAGCCTAATTTCGCTAATGTTGTTTTTTTTTTTCCACATCAAATTTAAGTTAGCTAGCTTACCAGGTCATCATTCTCTACGTGACTTTAAATTTGACCCAAATACCAAATTTTATAGACTCAGATTCAGCATCCAGAGGTTTTAACATTTAAACACCAGGCTCCATACTTCAGAATGAATTTAAAAAAAAACCTGATTAAATTTCTATAGGAAGAGTTCTTCAGCTTTAACGCTCACCAGTCGCACACGGCTCCTCCGACTGTATTACTGTAAGTGTAATAATCAGTTTATTCTGTGTTGCAGTGATAATGCATCAGTGAAAGTAACAAAATAGATTTATTTATTTATTTATTTATTTATTTATGTATTTATTTATTTATTTAACAGGATGGAGGCTGAATGTGATTCAATGAGTTGCTTAAGGAAGTTGGATTAAAAAGGACACAATAAAGGTCATCACGGCCGTAATGGAGGTGTGTGAGGATGAGGAGCGACAGGATGAAGGTCAACTGTCCATCTTAATCCACAGCCTCGATCACTCGATCACTCG
>CM075013.1:167831-178513 GCA_037576675.1 Pangasius sanitwongsei | reverse complement strand
GTGTGTGAGGATGAGGAGCGACAGGATGAAGGTCAACTGTCCATCTTAATCCACAGCCTCGATCACTCGATCACTCGGAGCAGGAGAGGTGAGAGAGAGAGAAGAGAGAACGGTTTAAACAGTTTCATAGTTTAGGATCTGCGGCAGGAAGAGACGGCTGCATGTGCAGGTTGATTTTATTGCAGCAGGTAAAATAATCCAAATCTAAAGGATTAATCAGGGTCCAGATTCGAGGGTCAGAAAATCATCAGAGTATCAAAGACAAAAACCAGAATCGAAAAACCAGGAAACAGAACAAGTTCAAAAACTCTAAACATGCAAATTTCAGTGGCTTGGTATCAAACTCAGAGCGAGACTTCACACACAGTGTGTGTTATTTATGTGTGTGTGTGTGTGTGTGTGTGTGTGTGTGTGTGATGGGAAATGGACTCTGTGTCAGCCATGTTGTGATGCTGGGAAACGAGGTCCATGGCACTGACATGAACACACTCTTACAGCGTGAAGGGTGAAGCTGAAGGATTCAGATTTGTAGTTTTCTAACAGAACTGTAATTTTAATTAATTCATTAATGGATTATATTTTTGCTACGAATCTCTTGGGAAAAGATCATCTGCAAAAACCTTTACACAAACGCAGCGTGACGAGGAGGAGTATTTAAACATGAGATCAGAGTAATCTATACACAGGTATTTATAAGATATTAATGATCAGAAGCATTGACTACAGGTAGATTAAAGTAATATTTATCCTTAGATACACTTTAATCACAGTTTAATGCTATGAACATTCGTATTCCCACTGAATGGCCGTGTCTCATGATTGACAGTGGCGTCTCCGTGGCAACGCCGACAGCGTTAGTGCTAAAAGAAGCTAGGAATGAGAGCTCCTGCAGGACGAGTAGTGAGTCAGCAGCATCGCAGGCTGTGCTGGAGGTTTTGGACGTATGTCTTGCGGCGGTGATTCACAAAAAACAGACGGAAAATAAAGTGTAACTGCTGCGGCGCCTCATCGCGCTAGTTTAACGAGCTACACTGATTAGCATGATATCACACTGCAGCTGTGAATAAATGCTGAACTTCAAGTGTCTGGTTTAAAGCGTAACTTTATTCTCCTCATATTCACCGCATTCTGTTATAGTGATGTAGAGTTAAAGACACGCCCACATTTCCATATATGGGCCTAGTCATACACTCAGTCAGAGCTGTTTTCATTTCCATGAAATTCACTGGTTCCACTTTACCTTCTGAAGTTCTAATCCTGCTCCTGCTCATTAGGAAGGTTCATCGTTATCAGCAGTTCAAATCGTTCACTCTGGTCCTAGTTTCCATTATTTAGTGTGTTTTAGTGTGTTCTGGTTTTGCTTTGTGTTGATTTGCTTGTGTTTTTACTCCTGATTTGTGATTCAAGTCTCAGAAACCTGCAGAAGACAAGCCTGGTGTCTCACCCTGAGGTTCATCGCCTCTCAGCAGAGGAACTTGCCTGAGTTTCCCGATGAAGCTCTCGCCGCCTCTCGACAGGTCAGTGGGGTCGATGGAGATCAGGTAGTTGGATGTTTTGCTCTTCTTTCTCTTTCTCCCAGCTAAAAGGAACATCTACAACAAGGGATGATTTAATGAACCACTGAACAATACATTAAATCAAATACATTAAAAATATTAAAATATCAGAATATCAAGCAGCTCTGGAGATGAGTGACAGGATCGATGGTGTAAAACACTTTTTGGGTTGATGGTACAGAAGTTTCAGCATCATCACATCTAAACGTGGGAGATTTTACTATATGAGGCATTGCTCTATCCCAAACTAAACACTACACTACAATAGTTAAACTAAATAGTAAATATCGTAAGTAGAAGTAGAGATGTTAGTGCGCTATTTTCACACACTGCTGTAGAGGATATAATAACACATTCTGTCTGCAAAGAGCCAAATAAACCCCTTCGTTTATACTTCAAACACAAAACTCTCTGTAACATCTAGGTGACGTTTTCAGTCAACTAATGAATATTAATGAACATTAGGAATCTGCTTCATGAATATTAATGACATTGGCACATCTCAGTGAAAAGAAGCTGTGAGTTGGAAATAATTTTCAGAATAAAATAATCACTTGACATGTGTTTCATAGAAACTCTGGAATTAATTTTAAAAAACAAAAGTGGAAAAAAAGTAAAAAAGTTTTGGCACATGAATGTTTTCCGGTTCAAACATAAGTAATAAAGGAGTAATCACTTTCTGATGAATGAAAATGGCTCATTTTTCATTTTTGAAGCAAAATCATTTATCAAGACCAATTTGATCTCGTGGCTGGTAACCAACGTCTCTGACTCTTGATCTAAAATGAGAAATGAAGTGTTTCTATTTCTGTCCAGACGTGTAATTACAGGAACACAGCAGCGCTGTAGGCCTTCAAACCAAATAAATCCAAAGCTCTTTGATCAAATGCAGAATTAAGACAAGTGGGCGACTTTACTGACCTTCTTGCCGTCTTCTCTTTCGAGATGGAGGTAGTAGGTGGGGTACATGCCCCGGTCCATTCCTTTTTTATCCCGCGTGATCCTGCATTTGATGGTCACGCCCTGCGGCGCCGGCCTCAAGGTGAACTCCTCCAGATCGCCCACATCGATGGACGGCTCGTTGGTCACCGGAGTCGAAGCTGAAGCTGCTTCCTGACAGATTGGAATACAGACAGTTTTATACACATTTATATTTTTATATACGATATAAACAGCTTCATTCAATCCAAAGCCGGTGCAGGAGGCAGAGGAGAACACAGCTGTGCTCAGTGTGACATTTTTAGCCACAAATCTGAATCCAGGGCAGATTTTCAGCATGAGAGGAAGTGCTGCGTCCCTAAAGACAGAAATGTCGTGACTAAAAGAAGGAGCAGTGACGTCTGTAGTGGACTGGAGAGGATCAGTGTGTCATCTAATACACACACACACACACACACACACAGGGTGGTCCTTAATCCTTTAAAATGTAAAAGCTGGACTTCTTACTTCTTACTCTAAACACATTTCTGTCTGTGACTCATTAGAGGATGAGGAGAAAATGGAGGAGAAAAGCTGTGACTCTGCGCATGTTCGTGCCGCAGTTTGACCCGAGCAGAGTTCACACGTGAACGCAGACGAGTGGCGTGAATAAACACACACAGGCTGAGAAGTGAGTGGGTCTGTGGTCTGCTGTACCTTGCTGGACTTCTTGCTGGTGGCCGAGCCCGGTCTGGTGTTGCTGTTGAGTTGAGAAGAACTGGAGCTCACTTCATCATCATCATCATCTTCTTCCTCATCAAAATTCATGCTGCTGGAGATTCCTGTAGAACGATCGAGACTTTCTCGTGTCATAATCACTGAACATCAACTTCATAAACAGACCAACCTGCAAACTTCACACCGGATAATCTGACATTCTCAACAAACAACAATCTGCTTCTTCTCTGCTTCTGCTTGACAAGACGAGAAGAAACCACCGCTAACACGCTGTTCATCTGACTCCACAAGAATGAAGGAGAACTTCTACAGTAACTTCACCGCATGTTCAGTTGCCTGTGACGTGGTGTTAATGTGAGATGTTCATGATGGTTAGCTTATTAGCAGTCTTTTTATACTTTTAACCTTTAGTGATACCTAGCATAAACTTTTTTTTTTTTTTTTAGAATTTTAGGATTTTTTTTAGTTCATGGCCCTTTTTATCAAAACGATCTGTTCCTCAAGAGGAACTTCTGCATCATTTCTCTCACTGATTCCTACATCTTAAATTCCTACACTGATGTTTATCCTCTACAGGTTTCTCAGAGTGTGAGCACGTGGTCAGTCTTGTACCTTTCTTGAGCATTGTGACCCGCAGGTCCTGCTTGCTCTGAGCCTGAGACGCGGCTTTGCCCTGGACCTCGGTGTCGCTGTCTTGTCCAGCGGAATGTCCCACTGTGAGAATCTGGATTTGGCTGCTCAGGTCCTGGGCCTCGTCCTGGAACGCCGCTGGTCCATGAGTTCCTGCGATACGACCACAACACGGACGCACGACCGGCTGATGGTCAGCCTCGGGGCCTGATCCACTCTGGGTTCTCATGTAGAACACACACATGCTGAGACAAACGCACACGTACGCACGCATGTTTTCATGCAGTGTCACATGCTGAGACACGGAGACGCATGCAAAAAAAAGTGTGTTCAGAGATTCACAAAGTCCAAAGAACACAACACTGATTACTGCTGTGCATCTCTGACCTCCACACTTATCTTTCTCTCCGCATCCTGACGGTTTCAGATGCTAATGCGCTCTCAGCTAATCGCTTATCGTGTTCTTTCGTGAGGTTCTGGTGTCAGCAGGGATTTTATGTTTCTCTCAATTAGTCTACATGCGGCAGAGAAACACTCTGTCCCTAATGTTCCTGTCCAGCGGTTGCTCAGTCACTTCAGCCCTCAATTACGCCTCCAATCAAGTCATTACATGTTAAAAGAGCAGGCCTGGTGCAGACGTGCAGGGGCTCGGCCTCGCACGCTATCTGGAGGACATCTTACTTCAAAAGTAGTGATGTGACTGCAGGATAATTGGTGTGGCATTTAGAGAATAATTACCATCAACATGGCTGCTGTTCCTGAGAGAAGATCTAACAGAGACTGAAAAAATGCCTCGATTTAATGAGACACACGACTCGAGTAAAAATTATGATTATGATTAAAAAAAGAATAAAAAATAAAAAATTGAGAAACAGACGAGTAAAAATTCACGACTAAAAACTGATTTCTGAAAAACAAAAACGTTTCATTTCTCAGATAAAAACGACATCATGTTTAAACATAAACACACACAATGCATAAACAACTGTCCTAAACAAAATACTCAATAACAGTCATGAGTAAAAGAAAGTGCACCCTCCTTCAGTTCTAGGTTTTTATTTATCAGGGCTTTAATAACAACTGTGTGTCTTCAGCAACAAACACACAACCTCAGATGACAACAACAAACAGAACAGATTTCAATATGTAGTTATTTTTTTCTCTAAAAGTAATCCAGCATTCAGAAACCAGGTGTGGAAAAATAAGTACACCCCGTAATTCACTAACATGAAGAACCACCTTTATCAACAATAACTTGAAGTAAACATTTTCTGTAGGAGTTTTTCAGTCTCTCACATCCTTCTGGAGAAACTTTAACCCGCTCTTTACAGCATCGCTTCAGTTCATTGGTGTTTGAAGGCATCTGTTAATGCACAGCTCTCTGAAGATCCCACCACAGCATCTCAGTGGTGTTGAGGTCTGGACTTTCACTTGGTGATTCCAACACCTTCATGTTTTTCTTCTTCAGCCATTCAGATGTCGAGTTGCTGGTGTGTTTGGGATCGTTGTCCTGTTTCATGACCCAGTTTCAGCGCAGCTTAAGCTGCCTCACATTTATCTGTGTTTTTCATCTGAGGTTGTTTATTTGTTTGTAGAAGTTGCTGAAGACACACAGATGTTATTAAAGCCCTGATAAATAAAAACCTAGAACGGAAGGAGGGACTTTCTGTTTCTCCTGACTGTATGTATTACATCTCATTGGAACATTTACTATAAAGCATGGTGTTTAAATGTTTAATTAAATTTGGATGTTGATTTGCCAAATTTATAAAACTACATCAGTACTTGTGTATAAAACTGGATTGGGGGCGGAGCTACACATCTGATATGCAAATGATGATATGCAAATGATGTGCTACCCTAAAACATTTGGCCATGAAATATGCATATGCTAAGCTAAAAAGCTAAAGTAGCTAATGCAAATGATGCACATGTGGTGGTTGTCATGGTAATGATTAAATAAATTAAATTAATTACTGATTAAATAAATTACTGATTAAAAGAGAAATGAGGAGACTCAGGAACTGAAATCCCACTCGGGTGACTAATGACGTGTTTTTTAGATGATTTATATGAAAGACTGACTTAAGTATTAATAAATAAATAAATAAATAAATAAATAAATAAATACTACATTTTGGTCATGAAAAAGGGTATAATTAAATTAATGCCTTGAATTTATTTCTACATTTCCATATATCAAAATTTATTTGAGCTATTTCTAAAAAAAAATTTTATTAATTAATTTATTTATTTATAATAGTATATAATAAAAAATAAACTAAGTGCCTCTAATGTGCAGGAAACATGTCAAGAAGCTGACACTTAAAGGCAAATTAAAGCTTTTAACAAGACAAAATCATTTTAGAGTCTGACTGCGCTAACGTTTATTCTCTGCATGTCTGCGTGATCACGTGTCGAGTCTGATGCTGATCACGTGTCGAGTCTGATGCTGATCACGTGTCGAGTCTGATGCTGATCACGTGTCGAGTCTGATGCTGATCACGTGTCGAGTCTGACGCTGATTCAAAATTCAGTATGAACGTAAAATACTAGAGATTAGATTAAAGCTTTTCACAGGGACATGACGCTGTGCTAAACGCTGTTGAGATCAAATTTCATCATAATTCTGAGAAACTTTCTCATTATTAAGACTTATTTTATTTATTCACACATACACACACACACCACACACACACACACACACTCAGTCTGTAGTCTGCGATGTGATTGGACGGTGATTTAACGCATGATGTTTTAATATATTCGTTGTTTTTCTCTTTTGTTTTAACACATATTTATCCTGACATTACACAAATCGTGTTAAAACAAGGCAAAAAGTGTGTGTTGTTAATTAACACCTCATATCTGAGAGTAAAAATAAGAACATCTCAGCTGAAGATGATGAGAGTCTGCAGTAATCTTCCTATAAACATCATCGTACAGCGAGTCCTCTCTGGAATTCTACCAAATTAAGTTTTTCATCGTTGGAATTGATTTTCAGTAAACTCCACCGCTTCCTTTCTTTACAGATACCTCGCTGCCTTCTCCTGCATCCTGAATACTGTGTTTCAGTGAACGATTGAATTCAGCTGGTCAATAATGCAACCAGACGCAGACAATCCATTAAAACTGCTTTTTAAAAGAAATCAAGATACTGAATGTTTGTGAATCCACAAATTTCCCAACACGTGTTTTTCTACGAAGAAAGAAAATGTGGCTCTAAAACTTCTTTAAAACTCTAAAGCACTGGTCACGTTAAACAGCGCATGCAGAGCTGGGAATGGCACAAACCTCTACACACACACACACACACACACACACACATGGTCATGCACATGCGGAGCTTTAACGGCACGGAGGTCCACCAGCTGACCTTTCTGCTTGCCCTTTTTCTCCTTCTTGGCGCTGCCCGTTTGTGGCGTCGACGTGAGCGGCTTGGATTTTTTAGCCGAGCGAGGAACCTGAACCTCCGCTACAGCCTTGTCCTCCTCCTGCTCAGCTTCTTGTACTGCACGGGAAGGACGTGAGGAGCGACGCAGGAGAGACACGAACGCGAGATAAAGTGGAGTCAGTGTGACAATGAAGGTGACGTTAGAGAATGAGCTCTAGAAGATATTTTTTTGGTTATCGTATGTTAATAAAACTTTCTGCTTAGTTTCACAAAACAAGTTCCAAATCACACGGCATGCAGATGTCTTTAATTTCTTAACCATGTAAAGAACTGAGCACTTTTTAATGCTGTGTTCATGTTTGAATGTTTTGCATGTTGCAAGAGTGAACTCGGGGAAAACCGCAAACCCTGGATTATAACCCGGATGATTTCAGATGAAGATTAAAGACAAAGAGAGATTAGGAACTGATGTGGCTTCTTCCACCTCTTCCATGAACCTCAACTTGTCCCTACTCAAAAAAATAATAAATCTGCTCTTACACCTCTACTCTGTGCTCTTTGCTCCTCTAGCACTCAGTTAAACATCTTGTATGGTAGCTCTACTTGTATTGCTCTCTGCCTGATGTATCACTTTGCTTGTGTTTCCTCATTTGTAAGTCGCTTTGGATAAAAGCGTCTGCTAAATGAATAAGTGTAAATGTAAAATGGACTCTGTTTTATAGCTGACTACAGGAGCAAATAGTATTTAGTGCTTCAGATTCTTTGGAGTAAGCTTAATGAATGTTGACATCATTATCACTGGGGAACTTAATGAGGTGATTTTTTTCACAAATAAAATCAACAGGAGCTCAAAACATTCTGCATCACTGCAACACTGCAAACAAAGGATCCTCCCGCTCTGTATTTCACACACGTCTGTGCAAATCTGACCATCTTTCAATCAGAGACTGAAATTCAGAGACGTGAGAGGAGGAAACATGGCGAGAGACGTTACTTCCGTACGCCTTGTAAAAGTTTCATGTTTAGTTTTGACAGTTATGACACTTTACTGCGGAAATATTAAAAATGAATTCTCCCTCATCCGCTCAGCTGCTGTTGTCTTCCTGCCAGTGCATATTTACATTGATTTAAATAAATTTAAATATGTAATGAGTGAAGCAGCATTGTGAACACACATTGTTTAGCACTGTGTGATTTATTTCTCAGTCTTCACAAAGCCAGCAGAGTGAATCAGTGTTATAAACTCAGACAGAGCAGCTGGGACATGGCGCTCTTTCACGCTGATCTGAGAGCAGTTTTCCTGCCTGTTGGGTTTAGAGGGTATGGAGAAGAATCTGATTCGAGTACAGAGAGGAATCTGACAGTTATTTTCCTACCATGGTAGATGGTGCTGCTGTTGCTGCTGAGATAGGACTCGACGAGCGGCGCCTGCTCCTCACACTGCCGGGTTCTGCGGGTCCGAGAGCGGCCGTCCAGGTTCGACTGCACCATCAGGGGCTCCTGACGCTTCTTCTTCTGCTTCTGCTCTAAGAGAGCTCGCTGGAACACATGCAAACATCATGCATAAGCACTACATTACGCTCACTTTCAGTAGGCACTTTATCCTGATGCCGGTGGATCCGGAGTCTATCCCGGGAACACTGGGTGTGAGGCAGGAACACATCCTGGATGGGATACCAGTACATCTCCAGGCACAACACACACACATTCATACACACATCTACATCTAGGGCTAATTTATCTTAGCCTGTCCACCTACTGACATGTTTTTGGTAGGTGAGAGGAAACTGGAGAACCCAGAAGAAACCCACATGTACACGGCAAGAACATGTGGACCTCCACACACACACATACACACACACACACACACACAGAGTAACCCGAGCTCAGGACTGAACCCGAGACCCTGGAGCTCTGAATGGACGTAAACCGTCACAGATTACGTTCTTCACTTTTATAGCAACAACAAATAATGAGTAAAGAATCATGGTGGCGTTGCTCTGCTTTTACAGGACGGGGTTGTAATTATTATGTATTATTAAGTTTTTTAAGACACTGAGACACATGAAACATGAGACATGAGGCACGTGAGACACATGAGACACTGAGACACTTGAAACATGAGACACAAGAAACATGAGACACATGAGACACTGAGACACTTGAAACATGAGACACATGAGACACATGAGACACTGAGACTTGAGACACTGATATACATGAGACACATGAGACACTGAGACACATGAGACACTGAGACTTGAGACACTGATATACATGAGACAGCTAAATCTGAGAACCTTTGAAAGCGGATGTCCTCAGACTCCCACACTAGGGCTGAAAAACAACGATTCTCTCCCTCGCTCTATCTGTGGAGCAATCTCACTGCACTGATACAGAAACGAAGCATTCTGACACAATGAGCATTAAAGCTGGAGAGATACTGTGATGTGGAAAAAACCCATCTGTCCTCTCCTCCAGAACTAAACCCACAATTCAGCAGATATTTACTGTTAGCATAGCGCTCGCCTGCTTCCCGAGTCCATCGTGTGGGAGGACGTTTACGGTGGAAAATAATTATTCAGTTTATTGTAGCAACAAAAAAAAGATTAAAGAATCATGGAGCAAAAAGGTCTCTAGAGAACCTAAAATAGTTCTTCTGTGGCGTTGCTCTGCTTTTACAGGACGGGGTTGTAATTATTACAGTTATACGCAACTTTTAAAGTTTTAGCGAAAAAACAGAATATTAAGGTTCAGGGAAATTGCATTTACATTTACATGAGAAGCGCTGTTTAAGGAACGCACACAAATTACAGTCTGACTTTATTACATGAGACACATGAGACACATGAAACATGAGACACTGAGACATGAGACACTGAGACATATGAAACATGAGACACTGAGACACATGAAACATGAGACACATGAGACATTAGACACTGAGACACATGAGACATGAGAACCGCTGTTTAAGGAAAACACACAAATTACAGTCTGACTTTATTACATGAGACACATGAGACATGAGACACATGAAACACTGAGACACTGAGACATATGAAACATGATACATGAGACACTGAGACATGAGACACTGAGACACATGAAACATGAGACACATGAAACATGAGACATTGAGACATGAGACACAGACATATGAAACATGAGACAGACATATGAAACATGAGACACTGAGACACATGAAACATGAGACACATGAGACATTAGACACTGAGACACATGAAACATGAGACACAGACATATGAAACATGAGACACTGAGACACATGAAACATGAGACATGAGATATTAGACACTGAGACACATGAAACATGAGACACATGAAACATGAGACACATGAGATATTAGACACTGAGACACATGAAACATGAGACACATGAGACATTAGACACTGAGACACATGAAACATGAGACACAGACATA
>CM075013.1:130368-141498 GCA_037576675.1 Pangasius sanitwongsei | reverse complement strand
AACCAGAAGTAGGGCATCAGGATGGGTCAAGCAGCGAGGAGGAGCAGAAGGGGCATCAGGATGGGTCAGACAGCGAGTCATCATGATGTCTGAGCTGTCCAACCATCTCTTTCTAATTTTTTTAATGGATGTCTGAACAGTTGATCACGTGCCAGAATGGCTGCATCTTAATTAGATATTTCTGGCTTTCAACAACAGCTAGCTTACAGGTCAGCACTCGCTGATTAGCCACAGTATATTTCCTTCCCAACATATCAATTCTTCAAACATGCTGAGAATTTTACAAAAAGCTGAAATGGGTTTGATCCTGAGTGTGTAGGAAGTTTCACATGTTCTATTCCGTGTCCCTGGGGGTTTCTTCCAGGTTCTCCGGTTTCCTCCCTCCTCCCAAAAACATGCCAGTAGGGGGACTGGGTAAGACAAATCACCCCCTAGGTGTGAATGTGTGTGTGTGTGTGTGTGTGTGTGTGAATGAACATGTGAGTGTGTATGAGTGTATGTGTGTGTGAATGAGTGTGAGTGTGTGAATGAATATGTGAGTGTGTATGAGTGTGTGTGAGTGTGTGTGTATGAGTGGAAAAGGAAAAGACTCTGGATCCACCTGCACCCTGACCAGGATAAAGTTCTTACTATAAGTGAGAGAGAGAATATTTAGCGCCTTCTGCTGTCTGCCAGGTAAATTCAATGGCAATAAAAATATAGTCAAGTCTTTAGCTTTCTCCAGACTGAACAAACCATCTCCACCATCATCATCAACACCATCTCCACCATCAACACCATCTCCACCATCTCCACCATCAACACCATCTCCACCATCATCATCAACACCATCTCCACCATCATCAACACCATCTCCACCATCTCCACCATCAACACCATCTCCACCATCATCATCAACACCATCTCCACCATCATCAACACCATCTCCACCATCATCATCAACACCATCAACACCATCTCCACCATCAACACCATCAACACCATCTCCACCATCATCATCAACACCATCTCCACCATCATTAACAGCATCTCCATCGTTAATACAATATCCATCATTTCTGCCATCAACACCATCTCCAATATCTGCACCATCAGTACCCCCTCTGATGAAATATGTATGCCTCCTGATTTGCTGTTTTAGAAAAAGGGGTGGGGCTGAGCATCTCTTTTCCATCTGGGGGAGGAGTTAATTTCTGGACCAGAAAAATGCAAACAGAAACTCGAAACTAGAGAAAATCCAGAGTGTTCCACTGAAAGCTAGGACTCCTTAAACATGGACTTTTTTGATGTGCTTTTATTTATTTTGTATTGTTTATTGTAAAAAGGTGTCACTTAAGTGTATCATGTTTCTACAGAATCTCCAGCGTTTATCGAGAGTCCGGATTCCTCTAGAAACAAAACTCAATTCTAATTTCTGTCCCAGTTTTGATCTGATTAAATATCCCTCAGTTATTTGTGTTATTTGTAGTTTCTGTATCAGCGACAGGAAGAGAGCTTTAAGGTGTAATAACTCTGATAAGTCACTTCACTCTTTCTGTTTACATTAAAGCATCAATTACAGCTGCAACTTCAACACTTTCATTCTCAACACACAGAGCTTAAACCACACACACACACACACACACACACATATTACTGTTTACTCTGTTTCAAACCAGACTTCATGTATGTGTGTGTGTGTGTGTGTGTGTTGATGCGCGTTCCTTACCTGTCATAACTCCAGCGGCTGTAGGACATGCTCTTACTGCTGCTCACTCCGTCCATCATCCTCCCAGAAACGCGCTGTCTCTCTCTCTCTCACTCACTCTGTCTCTCACTCTCTCTCTCTCTCTCTGTCTCTCACTCTCTCTCACTCTGTCTCTCTCTCTCTCTGTCTCTCACTCTCTCTCTCACTCTCTCTCTCTCTCTCACTCTCTCTCTCTCACTCTGTCTCTCTCTCACTCTCTCTCTCTCCCTGTCTCTCTCTCTCTCTCTCTCTCTCTCTGTGATATCACTCCTAAATGAAATGACAGCCGGTTATTTTCCTGCGCGTTCCCGATACAGCATCGCGCATTGACGCGCACGCGCCGCACCGCCTGGATCGAAGACCAGCGGACTGTACCACTACAGCAGGATGGCGGGGACAAACAACAAGGGACTCTCAGCAACACTAATGCATCTGATAGGACCATTTCAAACAATAAAGGAATGTACCACTGAAAAAAAAATTTGGGGGGGGGGGGGGGGTATAGTCCACAAGGACAAATTCACATACATTTCATATACAGGAAACAGACTGACAGACAGACTGTACCACTGAAGGGGGTCACCTGTTCAACTGCACAGCTCTATAGAGAAGATTCATGATCATATGATCATATACATTACATATATAGAGACTGTACCACGTGTGTCGGGGGGAAGCATGTGACAAATCATATGCATTCAGAATATGGACTGTACCACTGAGGAGAGGGGGGACACTTATTTATCTGGGGCATATTATTCTCAGAATACTGACTGTACCTGACTCATATACTGTACACACACACACACACTATACTTACATACATTTTAGAATATGGACTGTACCACTTGAAGAGGGGGAAAGGGGGTCGACTGCACAGCTCTACAGGCTACTGGAGTCACTTCCCTTAACACTCACAATATTTCTTACACGTGTGTGTGTTTACTGATTTCTGTTAAATGACATTAATATTTCATAGTGTATATTATTACATTATATATATTATAGTGTTGTGAGGTTGTGCATATTAGAGCCGAAACAGTACAGAAACAATATTCAGGTAGAATAATTCTGATCTTTATTTAGGTTTATTTGTTTTTATAATCTCATACTTACTCATTTCCTTCTATTGGTCTTTAATTCTTTAATTTAAAGCTGCAGTTCAGTATGAGAGCATACAGTAAAGACAGGAACGAGTGTGGAGGTGGATCAGCGCTAACATTCTGACCAGAACATCTCAGAGGTTTCGGGGAATCGCACTGAACAGAGAGAGACTCAGTGACGGAGCAGACACTAAACACTGTCCTTAGTCTTCTTTTCTACTTGTTTCTTATTTCGTATTCATTTCTTATTTTACATGCTAAGGAGGCGTAGGCCAGGTTTTCATTGCACTATAAGTTATATACTGTATATAACTATGTATGACAAGGAAAGGAAAAGAAAAGTAGAAAATGCAGTGTTTTTTTACAGGTTAAGAAAGTGACTCAGCTCTGAATACTAAAAAGCTCCATTATTTACACTGACATTAATGAGGCTCGGTGAATTTCACACTCTGTGGTGCAGAGATAAAAAGTCTATTACAGAGTGTCGGATTAAATCAGAGAGAATAAAGTCAAACTCAGGCTTTAGTGTGAATATTAACTTTGCCAGTTTCTTTGTGCTGTAACGTTAACAGTGGAACACAGAGCTGCTTTCAGTCCTGCTGTTATTTCCGTTTAGTTTATAGCTAATGAAAGAGAAGGAGAACAACACCTGAAGGACAACAACAACACAATAGAAATGACTTTATTAACACAATCAGACATTAGGGGTTCGATACAGGCTGTGCATGAGGGCTGTCACAATCAGTACATTTGTAAGATTATACCTTGTGAATGAGTACCGCAATTAAAAAAACACACAATCAGTGCCGAGCTGTAATTAAGACATGAGCAAATTATGAAAAAAAAGAAGGAAAAACTATAGAGGACATTTATCCAGACAATATGCTTAAACAGAAACTGATCAACTAAATTTAAAACACTTGAATTTAAAACACACACACACACATTCAAATAACAATTTAATATAACCAGTACACTTACTGGCATGTTTTTAGGAGGAAACCGGAGAACCCATAGTAATCTAGAGAACCCAGAGGAACCCAGAGAACTCAGAGGAAGCTGTCTGATTTATCACTTTTTTAGTTCAAATAATTTTCTAATTATGAGGTATTTTATTGTCCTTCTCTTTTTAATAGTGAGAGTAAAATTTAGTTAACCTCTTGGTATTCACCCAAAATAAAACACAGTAAGTTACAGTTTGTATCACATACATCCAGTATTTAATACCCGGTTTGTAGTTGGTTCTTCTTAGTGGAGAAAAAGGAGAACTTCGTCCATGCATGGACTATAGAGGATTGAACCTCAGCACAGTAACCCACAGGTCTCCCCTGCCTCTGGTGCTCTCAGACTTCGAACAACTCGAAAATGCCTGCGTTTTCACCAAGCTGAATTTTCACAGTGCAAACAACCTCATCAGAGTCAGAGAGGGAGATGAGTGGGAAACTCTTCCAGTGCCCGATCAGTGACGTTCCTCAGGACATGCTGGGGAAATTCATCATCGCTTCCATGGATGTTCACGTGAGTCATGTCAAGCAAGTCCTCACCCACCTGCTCCAAAAACCACTTATATGTAAGAGGAGAGAAATGTGAGTTCCATGTGCCGAGGGTTTATTTTCTGGGGTGTGGGATCAGTGCTTATGGACAATAATAAAGTCGAGGACTGGCCACAGCCACCCACAGTCAAAGAATTACAAAGGTTTCTCAGCATCAGCAACTTTTATAGAAGGTTCATCAGAGGATTCAGTTCCATCGCTGTTCACCTCACATCCCTCCTTAAAAAGGGCCCAAGAGACTGAAATGGAAGGAAGCAGCAAAACAAACGTTCACCCAGCTGAAAAGATCATTCACCACAGCGCCCATCTCCAAGCACCCAGATCCTTCAAAGCTCTTCAAGTCTGTGATGTTTGGGTTTCCATCACGTCAACACCAGAATCTCCCAGAATGCACTGCAGCCTTCAAACATGGCCATTGTCACGATCTCTTTCACCTAATTACTGACTGCTTGCACCTGGATTCAATCACACACACACACACGTATGTAAAGCCCTCAAAAACAACCCCCATGCGATCATCCAGTGTTTCGTATCTGACACACCACACCTCTGTTTACAGATTGCGATTCTCTGGTTCCTGATCTTGTTTTTGGTTTCCTGGTTTCTCGATTCTGGTTTTGTCGTGTTAACTCTGTTTGCTGACCTTCTGTCTGTTTCTTGTTCACGTTTTTTGCTGATGATTTAAATCTGTTTGTCTGTTTTTTCAGTAAAAGCATTACTTACAGCTGCAGCCGTCTCCACAGTGATGCAGCAGTAAATGAATCCCAGTGAATTTATTTCCTGACTGGATTAGAATTGTTGATATTTCTTACATTCCTGTCATTATGATAAACTGTGAACAATTAATTTCATGAATTTTTGTTACTGTATTTATAATGTCTGTGTGACATAATTTGAAGCATTTTAATGAATCTTCTTTGACCGTCACAGATGAGGTTATGGTTCATTCAGTCATGAATTAAAGCCACAGTTTGTATTGTAATGTGCTTTATACATCACTTTTATGGACAACATAATCAGCAGGCTTTCAGAGACACTTCACCCCTGATCTCTTAATGATAATGTTATAGCTCAGCGCCCACACAGTGTGTGTGTGTGTGTGTGTGTGTTCAAAAGCATACATGTGTTCAAAGCGTTTTTAGTGAACGAGTCGATCAGATTCCTCCTGTAGAGACAGATGAGGAGCTGAACGTCTAGATTTATTGATTTATAGCTCTGAGTTTAATAAAATGAATCTCCTGAGTAAAAGCTCTTCACTTCCTCTCACTGCTCACTGAAAAGAAATAAACTCCACAGATTTCCTGTTTAAAAGCTTCTGAAAAACAGCACAATTAAACATTAAGATAAAGAAACTTTCACAGGAACAATGGATCACGTAGCACTAAAATAAAAAAGACTCTTCATTATGAAACCTCGTTATTTACGTCACAAACATTAGTGTGCTCCATAAATTCATGACAAAAAGCAAAAATAATGTATTCAATTTTTATTCATGCTTAACTGTGAAGACTCCTCTGTGATGAAAATGTATTTTGCACTGATGTACACAATGACGTCACAAAAATACTCCTCCATGTTCAGTGCAACAGGCCGATTAAAAAACAGAAATCAGAAATAATATGTTTATTTTGTTTTAATGAACTACTGAAGGCTACGCACATTACACGACTTATGAAATATCATTTATTAAACAATTTTGTTTAATAAAAAAAAAAAAACCTTCAGCAATTTTTCAAAAAAAAAAAAGAAATGTAGAAAGGTAGACTTTTTTCATAAACATATTAATATTGTTATCACACTGCAGTCTCGGTCTCTGAGGCTCCGCCCACAAGCCACAGAGCGACGGATATCTTATGTACACTTTTCTGGCCACAAGCTTCAGGATCTTAAACCCTGGGACTTGATTGGCTCAGATCAGCTGATCCAAATGTCTGTGCACTGGATTGCAGTGGAATCTCTAATGAATGCTAGAAGTTTAGCTTCTGGTTTCTTCAGCTTTGTGAGTTTGTGAAAGATCGGCTCACCCACTGCATCCACATCAACATCATAAACATGCGTAAAGGTCAGAAATCACTCAGGGAAGGTCAATCACAGGCCGCTGTTCAGCCTGTGATGGAGTACCTGTAAGTGTTCAGGTTCAGATCCGTACACAGCTTCCAGCTTGTTCACTCGAGTGTGTTAATGGCCTTGGATCAGGTTTATGTTCATTATTTAACTCTGATGATCTCAGTCTGATTGCAGAGGCTCAGTGTGGAGGAGGGAGAGGATGAACAACCACTGACGAGAGCATTTTAAAGATCTGATCTTCAGCTGATTTATGAGTTTCAGCACTGTTAGATGAGAAGAACACACACACAGTGGGGCAGCTGTATATAATATTACTCTCATTATCATATGAAAGGAAATCTGTGGTTTTGTAATTTCATACTGTATTCCTCACGGCAAAACGGAAATCATTTTTATTCAAACAGAAAATGATTTCTCCTGAGTTCCAGGCAAAGCATTTTATAAGACGCTTGGTTTAATCACAGATTTTATTATTATAGCACCAGGAACTGTACAGGGAGAAGATGGGAGCAAGAACACACATTATGGAGGCACAGAAATTTCTAGAACAAAAAGGGACTGAGTCGTGTACTGGGTTCAACCTTTATCTCCATCTTAAGGTCTTATTCCTGTCACATCACAAAAAATAACCAAACTAGTGGTAGTTGCCTTTTTCTGCTAATCTGAGAGCAGCTTCGACTTCAGCTCTCAAGACTCTACGCCATCATGAGAGGATGAGGCTCATCACCACCAGATGCAGTGCATCATGGGACGTGTTTGAGGATAAAGGTTCAGACTGAACGCTAGCATATCTTCCTGTCTGCACTTAATAATAAACTGCTGCTAATAATATTAACGCCTGTTATAATCTGCTCTATGATATTTATTATAAACTGAGATCATTAAATACTCCTCTTTACAAATACACAGTTGTGCTCTTTCCATGAGAGCAGTCTTCACTTACAAACATATAAAAATACTCATTAACTAGTCCAATAAGAAAATAACGTATAAAAGTATATAGTAAAAACATTTAATCATGTTGTTCAGAGGATCACTTCCATCTTTTTTAATATCTTATATTACAGTGTGAGAAAACAAAAACTAAGAGTTTTATCCCTCGTACAGAAACACGTGAATGCAAATAGGAAGACAACAAAAGTGAAATAAAAACATAGGTGACGGTGGAACAGTGACGCAAACCCTCGACCAGAATAAACACAGCAGCGTGTGTGAGGATGGATTCAGTCAGAAATCAAACTCTCTGAACTGCCAGAACACACACTAAATCTGAAAATCTCCTACGATTAATGTACAGAACTGTGCAAAAGTCCAAAAAGATTCTGTAAAGTGAAGATTCCTTCAGAATG
This sequence comes from Pangasius sanitwongsei, assembly GCA_037576675.1. NCBI lineage: Eukaryota > Metazoa > Chordata > Actinopteri > Siluriformes > Pangasiidae > Pangasius > Pangasius sanitwongsei. Next base: position 133,700 of record CM075013.1, on the reverse strand, counting down.
AATTCCACAAAAACGAAATATCAAAGACTTTAAACTAAAGCAGGTCAGTATTTAAAGCTGCTTCAGTTCTCTCAGTGTCTTATAGGGTTTATAAGAAAATCAGCTGTAAGCTTTAGGAGAACCTTCACAGTTCTTCTGCAGATTTCTGTTTGCTCTCTTTGATCATCCGCTGAACTTTATTGTACAAAGTGACCTACTACAACAATTTTACTGTAACATTTAATCAAACAAATGTCTGGAAATGAGGAACGTCTACTTACACACTAACACAGAAGACATAAAGACATGAAGTTTCTGTAAAAATCCAGCGTAAGACTTTTGCACAGCACTGTATGTGAAGAATCAGGTTCAGGATTAACAGCAGAACAAAAACACAAAACCACAATTTGATCCTAATAAAAATCATTTGATCCTAACAAAAACATTGTCAGTTAAAATGCAAATGAATGAAGGCCAGAAAAATGACCAGTTTATTGACTTCTGGTTAATAATTTATCAGCGATGGTCCTTGTGGAGGCACCGGGGTGTGCGCTGCTGTCAAGGAACAGTGAGTAAATAAGAAGAGTGTGAAGAGGAGAACCTGAGAGTCAGAACAGAGCGAGAGAAAAAACCAACAACCTCAGAGCTGAAAGCAGGACGCACCGTCCACGTGGAGCAAACACGCTCGCTTATATGACAAAAACTGACACACATCAAAATCACATTTTCACCAGAGGGCCGACATGACAGAGTGACAGAAAGAAGGAGAGACAGAATGAAAGAGTGACAGAGTGACAGAGTGAAGGAGAGACAGAATGAAGGAGTGACAGAGTGACAGAAAGAAGGAGAGACAGAGTGAAGGAGCGACAGAAAGAAGGAGAGACAGTGAAAGAGTGACAGAGTGACAGAGTGAAGGAGAGACAGAATGAAGGAGTGACAGAGTGACAGAAAGAAGGAGAGACAGAGTGAAGGAGCGACAGAAAGAAGGAGAGACAGTGAAAGAGTGACAGAGTGACAGAGTGAAGGAGAGACAGAATGAAGGAGTGACAGAGTGACAGAAAGAAGGAGAGACAGAGTGAAGGAGCGACAGAAAGAAGGAGAGACAGAGAGAAAGAGAGACAGAAAGAAGGAGAGACAGAGAGAAGGAGAGACAGAGTGAAGGAGAGACAGAACACTGACTCGAGCAGAACGTCGCTCACAGACTGAGCATGAGCTTAAGGCCTGTCTATATGTACATTACACTCACACACATTTCCACCAGCTTCACTGGGTCTGTGGAGAACGCTGTGTTATTATAAAGACGAGTTTCACTTGTTATCTGATGTACAGTAGTTGATTAGCACAAGAAAGAAGACAAATGCGGCACAAGACACAAAAAAGCTTCGGAAACACAAAGCTGGCTAAAAGCCTCTTCATCAACATTCCTGTGTTGTCTATTCGTGATGTTTTAGTCACTGTAAGGCAACAAAAACCTTCAAAATACAAAAAGCGTTCGTGTTTAGTAAAAGCGCCGTGTAGTGTTGTGGTGAGACGGGATTATGAGATTATCGGTGTTGTGATGTCAGTACAGTGAAGTGAAGGTGAAATGCTCCATCAGAGCTCCACCACGGTTTGGTTCTTCTAGTCGTGACGTCTCGGAGGACGCCGTGAGCCGGATAACGCCGGAACAGAGAGTTACTGTGTGTGTTTGTTTATTTTCTTTTGAAGACATGCACGTGTGAGAAAGGCAGCGGTTCATCCACACAGGATGTGATGTCAGAAGGCAGGGTGGAGGGGCAGGGGTTTGGTGATAGCAGCTGGATGAGTGGCGATGGTGACGGACCAATCAGACGATCACGCAGTGGCAGCCGCTCTTGTCCTTCTCTTTACGTGTCGGCTCCGGTGAGGGCGGGCACTCCTGCTCCTGGAACTTCCTGTCACAGGAAGGAAGCGGGTCACAGATGGTACAAACACACACACACACACACACACACACACACATACATACATACACACACACACACACACATACATACACACACACACACATACACACACACACACACACACCATTGCAAAAGCATTTTTCCTTAAAAAAAAAAAACAGACAGAGTCAGATCACATCACTGCAGCAAGGATTCTCACCATCACCTCATTAAAAACCTCTCACAATGCCTCCGGGGTGTGTGTGTGTGTGGGTGTGTGTGGGAGAGTGTGTGTGTGTGTGTGTGTGTCTGTGTGAGAGCGTGCGAGAGAGAGTTTACAGATGAGGAGTTCACCTCGGAGGATTAAAACACAATATTATTTTAACTGGTTTTGTCGCCACCTTGTGGTTATTTTAGAGAACAGTACACCAGTTTTGCTGGAGCACATTATTTATAGTTCAGTCGTTTCTTGGTGTTATTGATGTGTCACAGACATAAAGTAATTCACTGACATGTTCAACAATAAACATCTGTCTGTGCATTTTTACATTATTATTATATTAATAAGTAATTTCTTTTGCATCAAGCCAACATAATAATAACATATACAAACATTTTGATTTATTGAAATTTTTTTGCTATCAGTTAATCAGCAACCACACTTTCATCGTGACAGGCGTATTAAATATATATAGAAGGAGAGAGTGAGAGAGCAAGAGAGAGAGGGAGTGTAAATATATAGACAGGTGTGTATATGATTAAGGACTTTTGTCCAAAATGGTCTGTTTCACTAGGAACATTGTGTACTATACTGAACTTTTACTGACCTCTACCATTTTATACACACACACACACACACTCCTCTCTGAACGTACTGGAACTGCAAGGCTATACCCTGAAGACGTTTGGGTTTGAGATCAAAAGCTGAGCATGAGGCAATAAATCAGAATTTCAGTTTTCATTTCCTGATATTTACATGTAGACGTGTTAAACAAGTCAGAACATGGCACCCTTGGTGAGAAAACCATAGGAACAGAGAGTCTTAAAATAAATTAAAGTAAATAACACTTAATATTTGGTTGCTTATCTCTTGCTTGCAGTAACTGCATCAAGCCAGCAACCCACTGACATCACCAAACTGTTGCATTCTTCTTTTGCGATGCTTTTCCAGGCTTCTCTTAAAACCTTGCACTTTTCCCCTGATGAGGTCCTTTGTTGTGTTGCAGTGTGTTTTGGGTCGTTGTCTTGCTGCATGATGAAGTTCCTCCCAATTAGACTGGATGAATTTCTCTGTAAAGTGGCAGACAGAATGTTTCTGTAGACTTCGAGCATCGGATTGTGGTACCTTCACTCCTACCCTGTGGAGGTTGTTGGGATGTTTGGATGCTGTCGCCCCCCCACTCTCACACGTTCACTCAGGTTTGTCGACGGTGGAGTGGCTGGCTGCTT
>CM075013.1:81358-94734 GCA_037576675.1 Pangasius sanitwongsei | reverse complement strand
AAATGGCTGTAATTCCTAAATGGTAAATGCCATATTTTTGTGGAGCCTCTTAAAATAAAGCTGAAAGTCTGCACTTCCATCACATCATGATTGTTTTTTTTTCAGATCCGTTGTGGTGGTGTATAAAGGCAAAATCACATAAACACTGTCATTGTCCAAATACTTCCGGACCTAACTGTGTATATATATATATATATATATATATATATAAGGATTTACAGGACATGAGGATAATTTCAAGATATGACTCTAATTTCACTCCACTCAGATATAAATCTATTAAACTGCACCTTTAAAGGTACAAATGTTTGTCGCTGGAGTTTTACCCTCAACTTTACATCTTTTGTACCTTTAAAATTAAATTCTCTGTCACCTGATAAAATGAACGCAGAGCTCATTTAAGGCACATGACCAGACATTAAGGGTCACTTGTGTACCTCTGAGAACACGTTGACGTGTGTGTGTTAGAGCAGGAAAACACTAAAATAGGCAGGACATGGGATTCTCTCCAGGACCAGGGTTGGGAATATTTGGGAAGAATCGACTCTTTTTGTGACTTGTGAGTCAAATGATCCGACTCATAGAAAAGATCCGGATTTCTCATCACTACTGCATTAAAGATTTTTTTTTTGGAAATCACGGCAGCGTTACCTGGAATGACGTGATGGGGGGTGGGGCGGGGGGATTGATGAAAGTCTCGCGATATTTTTAAACGAGATCGTGACTCTGGGTTGAGAAAGGCAGAGCGGCGGAAGCGACATCTAGTGGCGTGGACTGAAGTGACCATCAGGTCAGGGTGAAGAACTTGAGCGGTCGGGATGCTCATCATCAAATCATTTTTCCTCCTGACTGAGGAACTCGCAGCGCATCGGACTGTCACTGACATCAGATTTACTCCGAGACAGAGTTTATTACAGGGCACGCGCTTCCGGAAACTTCTTTTTATCTGCGCAATGCTTGCATGCGCACTTCGGCTCTGCTTTTAACAGTTTTTTTTGTTTTTTTTTTTCTATACAGAAAGATAACTTTAGATTTTGTGTGTGTGTATGTGTGTGTGTGTGTGTGTGCGCGCCATTTCGTTGATTAAAAAGCCCTAACGCTGCACTGAGGATGAGGATGAGGTTTTATCCGGAGCAGCTCAGACGCAGAGGCTCGTCCTAAATCAGCTCCGGTTCCTGGCGGATGAATGAAGCGGATCTGCGCATCTTCCCGAAAAGCAAGGTGCGGTTCTGAAGTACAGCTGAAAGAGAGAGAGAGAGAGAGAGAGAGAGAGAGAGAGAGAGAGAGCATTAACCTACATTTCATTCCACAGCGAGTCATCATGCGGCATCAAACATTAAACACTGAACCTTCAACATTATTAGTGTTTTAAATCTGCAACAGAATGAGCAGGGATTTAGAGTCCCGACTCTGATGGGGAGAGGAGGATGATGATGATGAAGGTGATGATGATGATGTTGGTGATGATGGTGATGCTGATGATGAAGGTGATGATGGTGATGATGTTTATCATGATGATGATGATGAAGGTGATGATGGTGATGATGTTGGTGATGTTTTTGATGATGATGATGATGAAGGTGATGATGGTGATGATGTTGGTGATGATGTTTTTGATGATGATGATGAAGGTGATGATGTCAGATGAAGTCGCAGCGCTGTCATGTGCGTGTTTTCCTCATTAGTCTTTAATTTTCTTTTCTTGGGGTCCACGTCAGGATTCAGCTGATTTTACAGTCTAGCGATCATAAATATGAGCCTGGCGTGTCTGAGAGATCCGATCAGATCCGATCAGATCCGATCATGTGTCAGGAACAGAAACACTTTTATTGGCTGCAGTCGGGAATTTTTTGGGGAAAGAAACTGCGCAGTTCTTGTGGAAGTGGAATTCATGCTGCGATTTTATATTTAATCCAAAACACTAAGAGCTCTTTACTTTATATTTATCACAGGATTTATTGCGGAACATTTCCAGACGTGATCTGTTCAGGTCTGTGATGCTGGTGTGAAAATAACCGGATTATAGTCTGGAGTTTGAGTGCGCAGTTCTCAGATCAGTGAAATGACGAGCTGTAAATGATCACAGCAGAAATGAGCTGAAGCAGGAAATGTCCTGTTTCTATCGCACTTTATTAACCCTGTAGTGTGACATTCACACGGAGGAGCGTGAAGAGGAGAGCTTTCGGTTTCATTCCGTTTCCATTCACACACCTTTGCTTTAGAATTCTACATCTAGAGCCACGTGTTTATTATCTCTAAATCTAATAATCTGTGCATGCAAAAAAAAAAAAACCCAAAAAACCCAAAACAAAACAAAAAACGTTTTTAGCACTGAATGAGAAAAAAAATAACAACTTAAAAATAACAGCACAAACTTTTCCGTGTGTGAATTTCACCCTGGACATTAACGGCGATGTTTAAGATGTATTTAAGAGTTTGTTATGATTATCATAAACCTATAGGCTTTTTTTTTTTTTTTTTTTTTTTTAAAAATAAGTCATATAAGAGTTAAACGCGCTTTAACGGGATTCGGCATGACGTCACATCCGGTTCCTGTCGTGTCACCTGAAATTCTTTAGGAGTAACCTGGCACTCAAACAGGAAGAGACATAAAGTACTGAACTGTGCTCTTCCAAATCACTGGAGAGGAACCATCAAGGGAAAATGTTTTGGACATTTATTTATCTATCTATCTATCTATCTATCTATCTATCTATCTATCTATCTATCTATCTATCTATCTATCTAAGAAGGTCCATGAGTGATTTTTTAAGGTGCACTTAAATTAGCTTTAATTATATTAAAGGTGCTAAAGACTTTTTTAAAGGGTACCACACCAGCGACGAGGTCCGGTTCAGTTCAGTTCCCTGTGTATAAATCTCCAGTATCAGGAGCCGAGCCGTGCACACGTTTTCCTGTGATGTGTGAGAAAGTGAGAAACTGGGGGTGAAAACACAATAAGAGGCGACGCGACTTAGTAATTATGATTCATGCATGAATTTCGTTTGAGAGTCAGAAGCCTCTCAGTTGGGGTTTAAACTCAGAGTCAGAGCCATCTTACCGGCTGCATTTGTTTCATAATCTGCCGTTTGTATTTTATTCACTACATTGTGTGTGTGTGTGTGTGTATGTGTGTGTAGCAGACAGCAGGGTGTTGTGTAATCCAGGCTGTTGCTTAGATTGTAGAAGTGTAGATTGTAAAGTCCTCTCTACGTAAAGCGCTCTTTATAGCTTGATGCACACATTGTGTTAATTAGATAACCGAATGAATAACAGATCTCTCTAGATCTCTCCTTAAAAATCTGGAACTCTTCAGTGCTACACATCATGTTTACTCCGATCTCTAAGCTAATGACGACAGCGACGTTTTGTAATTCCTGATTTGGTTCTTGACTATTTTGCTTAAGCTGTAAATGGAGCATAAGTAATATTACTCAGATGATGTCATCGATTTGCTTTAAGACTAGATTACACAAGAATTAGACAGAAGGATAAAAACCCTGAATGCTGTGCAGAAATCTTAGGCCAAATTTATACATTTTGTGATATTTATTTTATATTTTCTGCGTCACTGTGTAAGTAGAAAAGCAAGGTTTAGATTTCCGAACATCATTCCTCTTCTGTAAATTCCTTATCCTGATGTTGATGATGTGGAGTCCATCCTGGGACCATGATGCCATCACACACACATTCACACCTAGGGGTAAGCTGGAGTCACAAATCCACCTACTGGCGTGTTTTCGGGAGGTGGGAGGAAACCGGAGAACCCTGGAGGAACCCCACGCGGACACCAGGAGAACATGTGGAACTCAGCACAGACAGGAACCCCAGCTCAGGATCGAACCTGGAACCCTTTATTACAGAGAAATGTGTGTATGAGGTTAAATAAAGTAAGATTATTGGTAATGGAGCACTTTTAAACCCAGAATGGAGGCTTTTCTGGTTTTACTGCAGAAACAGAAGAACAGTGTCAGGTTCTCCAACATGCAACAAAAACTTACAGCTGATTTCTTTATAAAACTACGACAGAGAACCTGAGAGAACCGATGCAGCTTTAAAGACTTCAACATTCACAGAAACACTGACCTGCTGTACTTTATGACTGGTTACTGATGTTTATAGTCATTTATTTCAGTATTTTTTCAGGCATCTTTGCATTACGGAAATTATTTTCATGTGTGTTTGGACAGCTCGGTGTGTATAGAATTTAAAGTTTATAAAAAAATTTTTTTTTAAAAAATGCTTCAATATCCACAATCATTTTCACCATGTTTACAATTAATTACTGTTCATTTACTGAATAAAGAAAGAAAGACTGTGTGTACAGGGGATGGAGGACAGCACATCAACCTCATGGGGGGGCAAGGGGGGGGGCAGGGGGGCAAAAGGGGAGGAATCGTCAGTGGATTTTTGGGGCGTAAATGGTGAGTGGTTCAGTCGCTCATGTCGCTGTGAGGATTATTTTACAGAGCGAGCGCATCGTGTCTCTCATTCTGTCTGCTTTAGAGTTTTCTTGATGCAGGAAGTTAAAGTGCTTTTTTCTGTCCTGTTCGTCGGGGGTTTCGCCCTGTGAACGGCTAAACACACACATACACACACACATACACACACACATACACAGAGAGGGAGAAAACCTTCCTCTAGAGCCACACTGACGTCAACCGTTACCTAGCAACGGCCTTTACAGTGTAAGACCAACCGACAGAGAGAGAGAGACAGAGAGAGAGAGAGAGAGAGAGAGAGATGAAGGGGACAATTTGAGGAACTCTGACCTCACATTCCTGATCTCGACAATAATAAACTTTGTTTTTATTTAAAACGGAGCTGTGAGAGAGCGGAGCATCGGAAACTGAAAATTATGTGAATAATGAAATGTCCAAAATTATATCTTGGACACACGCACGCACGCACGCACACACGCACGCACACACGCACGCACACAGGCACATACACACGCGCACACACATACATGCATACGCATACACAGGGGGTAATTTAGTGTAGCCAATCCACCTACTTGCATGTTTTTAGGAGGAAACTGGAGAACCTGGAGGAAACCCACACTGACATGGGGAGAACATGTGAAACTCCACACAGACAGAAACCTGAGCTCAGGACGGAACCTGGAGCTGTGAGGAGGTGAAGATACAGTGAGTAACACTGTGACCCTGAATCTACAACCGTAAACTAAAAGCTATGAATATCATCATGATACCATCATCGTTATATCAGATATAACAGTTTAATCGTCTCTACACAATATTACACTGCCACAATGTCCAGAAGTTTACTCTGATTATATTACATTATGTTACCAGACCTGCCATCATTTAAGTATTTTGTGTAGGAGCGCTGCAATTTAACATCAGAGTACGCTGCTACGAGTTCTCACTCAAAAATATACCACTAGAACCACCGGTGTCTTTTTCTTGCCAGTAAAACAGGAAGTGAGCCAGTCGACGTGTGAATCTGAAATGATCTGCACAGCTATACATGCTACTCCTGAGACACCACTGATCCTGAACCCTTCTGCTCTCCGGACCTGCCTGATCCATCCTGATGCCCTACTTCTGGGTGGAGTTCTCATCTCATAGAAACCACTTGCTGCTGCTGAGGATGGACCACACACACAGCCTGAAGATCACCATGAGATTACTGTGGATGGTACCACTTAGAAACCATGAAGATGTCTGTGGATGTTTTTCCATTGATAGCCTTAGGACTGCAATTACTAAGAAAAATTTGCACTCAAGTCTCCATCACTGAACAGTTAATAACTTCAGTTTGATACGACAGACTATAAGCTAAAACTCTAATGAATTAAAATCATCACTTCACTGTTTATTTTAATCCAGTGCTGAAAAAAACTTCTGAAACATCTCCGAGTCAAAACATTCACATTAAAGTGAAAGTTTCAGTGCTGAATTGAAAGTTTGAATCTGTCTCGGTTTTTGCAACAGAGCAAGCTTGGAAATAAAAACCAGTGTGATTGGTTACTCTTACAGTTTAGTCTATAGAATAACAATAAAATTAATTCCATCAAAGTGACAAAAAATGTAATGAATCGAATATAAAATAACCATCATAATCATTATCTGAGTATTTATCTAAACAGTGTAATGCATCTATTTTTCCTCATTTTGCTCGTCTAATATAATCTAGTGCTTTAATTTATTTGTGGGAAATTAAACAAATAAATCATTATTTTTTAATGAAATTAAAGGTGAAAATCATTTGATGATTTTCAAACACACACATGCACACACGCAAACACACAACACTCTGACCCAGTGAAGTATGAACACACGTATGTAAGTGGCTGTGGATAAGAGAATAAACTAAATGCTGTAAATGTTTCAGGTTTCTCTGAGACGTGATGGAAGAAATAAAATGATAAACACTTTCAGACGTTTCTGACACAAACTGCTGAGTGAAATCTCGGCTTTCTGTCTTCTACACTCTTTTTCCCAGAAAAACCCTGAAGTGCAGATAAACACGCAACAAAGGAAAAATCCAACAGGAAGTCACTCTGAAAGCTGAACACGTTAAGCTGAACATTTTAATCAAAGTGTGATCTTCTAAAGAAACTCTTTCCCTCCTGCGCCGTACCACAGAGAAAAAAAAAAAAAAAAAAAAGAGCTGCAGTCTAATTGCCGGCGAACGTGACGCAAAACGGTTTCCACGGCTACCGAGTTTTGGAGGAGCCGCTCGAGCATTTCCTCATCTGTTTGCACTCAGAGCAGCAGCAGCCTGACAGCAAGCGCACACACACACACACACACACGAACGCGCACACACACACACACACGAACGCGCACACACACACACACACACACTCAACACGGAGGTGTTGATTTCAGACTGAAAGATGCACGATGAGTCTTGAGACAAAAAATGAATGTGCGTAAATTTAACACATCGTATAAATTCTAAAGCTTCTGCATTCTTAAAATAATATGTATGTGGAAAAAAGGAAATAATTGTAATAAATATAATATTTATACAGCAGCTAGTTCTGGTCCACTAATCTGATTGGACGCGCGGCGCTCTGAGAGCACTGATATTTACTGTAACAGCACTGCGACGTGTCACTGTGTGTATCACTCCGCTCGTCTGTGTTCACTACATAACATTACAATTGTACCATAATTCTTTACACTGAAACCGTTACTACACTTACTACGGGCTGTCAGTCAGTCTGTGCGTCACCATGGCAACATGCAACGCTGTGCCTGTGGCTTCTTTGGAAACCAATTTAGTTGATGGAGCAAAAGTAAACAAAATATTTGGCCATATTGACGACTGGAATGTCAGTTACTCCATATTAATTTATTGTTTATAGAGCTGTTGTGTAAAAGCAACACCACACTCACTGCTGTTGTACCGAATATCAGCAAGACTGTGACTACCTGTGACTACCTGTGACTACCTGTGACTACCTGTGACTACCTGACTGCGGCCGAGTCACAGTCGTACTGATATTCAGTGTAACAGCAGTTCTGCACGTGCGGTATTGCTTAGATTTAATGCCCTGACACACACACACACACACACTCCAAATGACTTTTAATCTTGATCTTTATTTTTCCATTAAAATAACAGAATAAAAAGCGGTGGTCCGCAGCACAATTACATTTTCTCTAAAAAACAAAGGCGTCCGAGTGATTTTTATTCTGATCATAGACATGAAGTCGTCACTGAATCGGCTGGGAAGTAAAACTTTTTTCTTTTCTGCAGTCACACTGGCGTACGTCACCACACAGTGACGTCAATGTTATATCATTCCACATGGCCGTGCAGCCGGAGAACGTGACAGCTGAGACACACACACACACACACACACACACACACACAGTATTTTAGGTCACACATTCCTCTTCAAACTGCTACACAATGTGTGATTATAAAGTAAACAATGAAGCAGAGCAGTGAAAGCACTCGTCTGTGCCGCTAAAAGCATTTTACAAATCACAAACGCTATAAGAACATACTGAAATTACAACACAACAAAACACATTTAATGCCAGAACTAAAAATACAAAACATCTCACATTTTCTGGGTATTTTTGAGCATATGAGCTTGGGGTTTCTTGTATTTGTTTTTTTGGTTATAGCAGTAACGTGTGTGTGCTCAGTTTCTCGTTGTTTTTGTTTATAACAGTTTTAAATCTGTGAGAGAAACACATTCACGTAATAAAATAAAAAATAATTCTCTGCAAGATAAAAGTCTAAAAAAGTGACAATTCAGGAAGATTTGCACAAACTAAAATAAAATGTTCATCATGTCGGTAACGATTTGTTTAAAACTGCAATAAATAATTTGTATTTAGTTTGTAGTTAATATTTTACCCTCAGCACTGAAACACAACGATGAAAGGAATGAAAGAAAACTCACTGATGCTTTTATTTACAAGCTACAAGTTCCACCAGAGTCACATTCGATTAGAACTCTGGTTTTTAAAAAAGGTTGTGACTGAAGCGCAGAATTGGCCTGAAGTCAGTCTTTTAATTTAATTCACAGAGTTTCACACACTGCTGTTTTGGAGCTGCATCAGTTTAAATGTTAACACTTTAATGTAATTTTGCTCTTCATTATTTTGGAAAAATTCGGTATTCAGCTGATGTCACATTTTACTTTTCTACAAACAGATTTCAAGACAATACATAAAATATCACCAATTTTCACCATTCTTCTGGAGTTTTTAGGGAAATGTTTTCTATGAGTGTGTTCAGTTCAGTTAATTTCAGAAAGAAGAAATAAATTTGGTAAAACATGTTACTGCTCATGCTGGTGTGGTCCTGCGATGTTACTGTTACTACACAAAAGTGTGTAAAACAACCGAAATTAGCGACGTCGATGCTTCTCGAACAAAGCAACACTGCGAGAGCTGAAACTGTAAAGCAGAAGAACTGACCGTCTCCTAAACACCACAGTGATGTAAAGAGTACAGTGAGGTGTTTAAATCAACACACGAACCACTCCACTTTACTCAGAATAATGAGAAGGTGGTGATGTGATCGTTATTCATCCAAACCTGCAGTGAGTCAGTAAAATCTAAACTCCGTCTCAAAAAGACTTACAGAAACTTCTCTCACTAAATAAACACCACGATCAGCCTGCGAACGATTTATTCTCCAAGAAGCAGCTTTTTTTGATCATTTTTATACGAGTTGAGTTAAAACTTCCTGCTTTGTCTCCTTTACCTAAACATGACTCAGTCAAAACTGTGTGTGTCTACTGAAGGAAATTATTTGAAATTTAATATTAAAAGTACGTTTTGTTTTTTTTGATAGCGTGATGAGATCACCTGTGTATGTTTTTAATCTCAATTTCTCCAAATCTAACCCCAGAAACCAGAACCAGCTCTGATCTTGACTGCGTAACTTCGTGCTCCTCGTTTCAGACGCATCATCACGAGGTCCATTTGGGTAAATCCTCATCGGAATCCTTATTAGAATTATAGCATTTTAAAATGAGAATATTTTTCCTCATTACAGCGTTAAATGAACAGCGTTAACTAGCCGAACTTCCTGATAACAGAAGTATAGATCAGAGATAATGATGCTTTCTGTAGTGAATAAATGAGTTTATTATCTTTATTACGTGTGTTAAATGTGTTAAACATCAGCATTGAGGTGTAAAGAGCAGGAACAGATTTAAAATTCTCCAATTTAAATCACTACATTATTTTATATCAAAAGTGTGTGTGATGTCTGACACAACACACATCTATACACACAAACAGATGTACACAAGAAACTACACACACACACGCTCACACACACACAATGCAGAGCGTCAGTTCAGCAACAAAGCAATCATTAATATCACAATAATAACTGACTGTTTTGTGTGTGTGTGTGTGTGTGTGTGTGTGTGTGTGTATAAACAGTTTGTATTAACTGATTAGGCAGGAGACAGAATGTTGTTGTCTTGAATATAGTGATATAAAATACTGGTGAGACTAATTTCGCTTGTGTATTATGTATTCGGGATATTTCGCGATATTTCCATTTACTCGTCATTACGAGCTGTACCTCTTCTTGCACACTAGTTGGCAGCAGCAGAGGCAGCAGCGAGTGGGAACCTAACTGCCTCAAAGCATGTTTACTTAGAAGTCCAAATAGTTAAGCTAATCCGAAGGAAGCGTTATAGCACGTGCATCAAACACAAAACCCGCAGCCTCATTTCATTCGGCCCACGTCAACTTGGAAAAAACAAAACTGAAACGGCCGTAATACACAACTGCTCATTTTCACACTGTCCACAATTCACAGCAGATCTGCAGCGTAGCCATCCGAAAGGTAGACACCATAAACCGCCGTATATACGTGCACTCAGGTTTCTACCGTGGCTGGCTTGAACGCACACTGAAACACGGATTAAAATCAAAGCCTTGTGCTGCGCTTGATGCAAGTCACACTCACGTCTAAAACCGATTCAGAAGCATGTCGTGTGTTGTGCTGGCAGTGACGTAACTAGAAATTAATTTTGGAGAGATGAGGAAATATACAAATTAAACTTACTATTGTTTTCCTGATCTGTGCAGTTAAACTGGTAAGTGTGACGCACTCGTGTAGTTCAGGTGGAGGTCAGACAGCAGCAGGAGCAGCGATAACGCAAATGAGTTATTTAATAATTTATAGGCACAAACTAAATAAACTTTCCCTATTAATAGCAAAGCCCTGAAAAACATTTATGGCTGTGATAATTAAAATAACATGTTAATAATACAGGCAAATTACACCTTATATTATAAATCCACTTTCCTTACAACATAATGTATTGATATTGCAGTGGTTTGATTTGTTTGTTTTCATTACAAAATAAATGTCATAAATTTAATACTTTGTGTCAATATTGTCTCGAAGTCTGTGTGGGGATACGTCTCATATCGGGGTATTAATGTATTGCCTGTTACTGATCTGTGTGTGTGTGTTTGTGTGTGTATTTACAGGTGATTATTTATAGTGTATTTTATTATTTATAATGTCATGAGAGCAGTACAGTGTTGTGATTGTAATATACTGTGTATTATCAGTGTGGTTAAATTACTACACATGTTGAGCAGAATGTTCATTCTCATCGTCACACATTTTTACACGTACACGTCACATCCTAAAACACTGAAGCTGATTCTTTAAACCAAACACTTTCACTAAAGCTATAGTTTTTATTTCAGTCTAGTGTATTTTATCCAAACATTTGCAAAATGAAATTACAGCTAAAACACTCCTGTGTGTATCTTCACCTAAAACCACAGAACAAATTGTTGATATGCCAGTTCATTAAAAACCTTTAATATTTATATTACATTTTATATTATTATATATTAATAGTCAGTGCAGCTGTTTAAAACATGTCCAATTAAAAATCAGATTATTCACTGTCACCTTTTTTGCCATTCTTTTTAACTGAATATTGAAAATCTGAATTTTATTTAAATAAAGCCTTGGCATTTTTAAATATCAGTTTTGTTTGAATTGCTCGTCTCTAATAAGAATAAATAACCTGTTACAAGACTAGAAGCAATGAAGTGCATGAAATAATATTTAACAGAGAAGGGCCTTTAAATCTTGACCTGTCCTCACACGACTCCAACCTGAAGTCAAAAAAGTGTCAAAAAATAAAAATGTTCCTCATCGTGTGACTGAGGAGATCGGCTCATCCAGCACGTCCGCTCTCATGGCAGGTACGACAAATGAACGAAAATAGCCGTTGGCTGAATTCCAGATCTGCACAACAGCCTGGTTTCTCTCAAACATCACTCACGTCCGCCATCACAATCTCCGGCCATGAAGCGCTCCAAACACTGAACACAGCTTCAACAACCAGTTCAATTGAACTTCCTTCCCAAACGTTCTGCAGGTTTACAGTCAGCGTGAAGAATTCAGAGTGTCATCAGCGTACGACTCCAAAATCACCGCCACAGCACTCAGACTTAATCAACATTCAATCAACAATAAGTAACACATTTAAACTTAATAAATTTGTTATTTAAAAAGTAGCTGTCTCAGAGTTTAAAAGCTTCATGCCGCATATTTTCAGTATCCTAAACACGTCACTCATATGGCTTTGTCACATTTACATTAACACTGCAATGGTTTAAATCCTCACAGCCTGGCTTAGTGTTTGCGCTAAGGACTCTTAAGACTATTAGTGAAGTTTAAACAGAGATTAAGATCTGCTATAGCCAGACTGTAGACACACATTAACTCAACAACAGGTACAATTTACAACTAAACAAACAAACCGAGGAGAAAAAAAAAAAAAGCACAGCACTCAACTCTCCAAACCAAGGTCATGACACACAGCGGCCATTTTCAACGTATTCTCACTGTGATAAAGAGAACTGCGAAAAATTTAACTCCAGCATGAGAATAAATAAATGCACTATACACTATTTTATAGCTTCCACAATAAAAATTATACAATGAAGATTCTCTAACGATAGACCTGCGATTAACGATGCAAAAGTCAATATTTGTCATTTTTACAGGCATAAATAATGTGGAAAACTATGTACAAATGATAAAAATAAATAAATAAATAAATAAATAGTTCAAGTAACTGTCTCAGGACAAGTGAATTACATAGCTGGAAAAAAAATAAAATACTTTGGAAAGCTGCCTTACAGTACAGAATGTTTGTATTTGATCAGTCACTCTATAGCCATGGCCCTTCACATCCTTATAAATCATTATGAGCAGAAGCTGCACGTTTCTAGAGTTGTAACTTGATTTTAGTCACAAATTTCTCAAAATCACACACCTCTGGTCGCAGTGACACCGAACCGAGTCACATTAACGCCGCCGAGCTCAACGCACAAGCGAAAAATTCCTTTATGACGTGAAAATTTGTGTCTCCAAGAGCGAAAATCCGGCTGAAAATTGTACAGCATAAAGCAGAATTAAATCAGTGTCACTTTTGCTTCTCAGTGAGTCAAAAACGAGCAACACCAGAATATAAAATAAATTACAAAATTTCATTAATCCACAACATTATGATAGCAGAGTAAAAAAATAAGAAACTGCTAATTTTCCAGGTTTGATGTTTAACCTCATAAAATGAGCTACACACAAACATCTAGAAGTGAAAATGTTATTTTTATATATATATATATATATATATATATGCCGCTTCATAGTGCAGGTGAATAACGACCCTAAACATACTGCGAAAGCAACTCAAGACCTTTTGAAGGCAAAGAAATGGAATAATCTTCAATGGCCAAGTCAGTCGCCTGATCTCAACCCAATAGAGCTGCTTTTCACTTACTGAAGACAAGACTGAAGGCTGAAAGACCCACAAACAAGCAGCAACTGAAGGTGGCTGCAGTGAAGGTCTGGCAAAGCATCTCCAGGGAGGAACCTCA
>CM075013.1:65637-73137 GCA_037576675.1 Pangasius sanitwongsei | reverse complement strand
CCTTAAAGTGTGATGTGTTGTGCATGCTGAGATGCTTTTCTGCAGTGGTAAAGAGTGATTATTTGAGTTATTATATCCTTCCTGGCAGCTCGAACCAATCTGGCCATTTTCCTCTGATCTCTCTCATCAGTGTTTTTTGTTTTTCGCAACATTCCGTGTAAACTCTAGAGACTGCTGTGTGTGAAAATCCCAGCAGGAAATCAGCAGTTTCTGAAATTCTCAAAGGAGCCAATCTGGTACCAACAACCACAGAGAGATAACTGCATGAATGTGCAGGTGTACAGGTGTTCCTAATAAAATGGACAGTGAGATGATTCATGTTAGGGTGTTTTGTATTTTAATGAAAGTTGCTGTGTGTTTTGTGACTCTCACCACAGGGATGACATTAGCAGCCATGTCAGGGAAGCGAACGCTGCAGGAGTGGAGAGTTCTCACCAACAGCTGGCGGTATTTATCAGTGTCTTCGTGTTCAGTCACATTGTTGGTCTTTATCACTTCCTTCTTCAGCACAATGACCAACTGTGGAGAAAAACACATCACCAGCTTTCAGTCTTTAACCCTCAGTGTCTAACAGTCAGTCTTTAACCCTCAGTGTTTAACCCTCAGCGTCTAACAGTCAGTCTTTAACCCTCAGCGTCTAACAGTCAGTCTTTAACCCTCAGTGTCTAACCCTCAGCGTCTAACCCTCAGCGTCTCACCCTCAGCGTCTCACCCTCAGCGTCTCACCCTCAGCGTCTCACAGTCAGTCTTTAACCCTCAGCGTCTAACCCTCAGCGTCTAACCCTCAGCGTCTCACAGTCAGTCTTTAACCCTCAGCGTCTCACAGTCAGTCTTTAACCCTCAGCATCTCACAGTCAGTCTTTAACCCTCAGCGTCTAACAGTCAGTGTTTAACCCTCAGTCTTTAACCCTCAGCGTTTAACCCTCACATCCTGAGCAGATATCAATGTGTTTGGCTTTACAGAGCTATATTAATTTAAATAATAAAATATCCAATAAATTAAATGTTTTTTAAGATTAGTTAATAATCAACTGAATTACTTCTGTTTTCACAGCGTATGCGGAAAAAAACCACTCATCTCACTCATGTGGGAAAAAAATCACGAGTCAGAATTTTTGGAGATTTCTGACTAAACGCGGATGTTATTATTATTTAAATAATTATTTATAAAATGTAGAATAAGAGTTCTCCTCTCTTCGGGCCACAAGGAACCCATTTTATTAATTTTTGAGTATTAAGTTTCGTGTTCATTTTGACACAAACGTAACACGAGTTAGAAACACTGCGCACGTTATTACAGTGATTAACACTTAAAGGGTTCAGTCTTATTAACACATTAACACACACCTCCTCCACGTTACGAGACGACACCAGGTCCAGCGCCAGCTGCAGCGTCTTCTTGCGCACCTCCAGGTCAGGAGTGGTCAGAACCCTCAGGATGTCCATCACCAGGTCCTCGGATCAGAACAGAACCGTACTGTTAGTGCTGTGATGAGCTCGCCGAGCGATTAGCGCGCGTGTATACAGATAAACTGTTTATTACAGCTGCACGACGGTGGAAATGATAACAGATGATGATTGTATACCTGCAGCACGCGCTCGTGAGTGGGATGCTCCTTCAGCTCGATGAGGCGGTCCAGTACGATCAGCTTCACGTTGTTATCGCTCTCCTTAATAATCAGGTCAATATAACACTGAGCCGCAGCCTGAACACACACACACACACACAGTTTTACATGTGGACTAGTTGCATTAAGTACACAGGTATATAACACTGCAGTCAGGAGTCGGACCTTGATGGCAGTCGGTGCGCTGGACAGCGTGACCAGAGTTCCAGCAGCTTCGTATTTCACAGCTGGACTGGACGACTGCAGCAGGTTGTAGATGCAGCGGATGAAGCGGGCTCGCTCTGAGGGGTTAGCATGGCACACCTACACACACACACACACACACACAGCATTCAATTCAGTTTTATTAGTATAGCGCTTTAACAATGGACATTGTCACAAAGCAGCTTTACAGAAATATATAAATTCAGGATATAAATTTTAATTTTATAAATTTTTCCCTAATGAGCGAGTCAGACGTGACGGTGGTGAGGAAAAACTCCCTGAGATGATATGAGGAAGAAACCTTGAGAGGAACCAGACTCAGAAGGAACCCATCCTCATCTGGCAACGGATAGTGCGATTATAAATAAATCCAGTCTATTACATGTACAAATAGTTGTGTAGCAGTTGTGTAATCAAGCATGACAAGACACACCTATGAAGTGTGCTATACGGAGCTTATAACATGTAATAAATATGAAATCACCTTGTAGATCAGTTCAACAATCACCAGCTGCAGAATGTCTCCGAACGTGTGAACCTGATCGATACAGGTGCTGAGATAATCCAGAGCTCTGTCCTGAAAACAGGAAAAAAAAATGTTTTAGGACAAATGATTAAATCCACTGGTAATTTATTATTCATTATATATTTATTTCTGTAAAGCTGCTTTGTGACAGTGTCCTTTGTTAAAAGTGCTATACAAATAAGACTGAATTCAAATTGAACATACATGCATACGTAACATATACATATATATATATATAATTATTAAATAGAGAATTGTATTAAATACCAGGTGCGGTCTAAGAGACATCAGTAAAGACTGTTATAAACTGTTTTTGATGTTATTTGTATTCTCAAATAAAATTTCCATAACATTTTCCCTGTATTTATACTAAAATATTTAAATTTGCTAATAAAGTGCAAAAACAGAAACACAGCATTTAAAAAATCCTCTGAAAAATTTCAAACTACAGACTCAATATTCCTCCGTTATTAATATTTTTGTTAAATGAGATAAAATTTAACCTCAGGTACAGAAACAGACAGAAACGTCCATCAGCTGTGTTAGTAAGAGTTTTTAATACTGATAACAGTATACTCAGTATTTCTGAGTATATGATTT
Organism: Pangasius sanitwongsei; assembly: GCA_037576675.1. NCBI lineage: Eukaryota > Metazoa > Chordata > Actinopteri > Siluriformes > Pangasiidae > Pangasius > Pangasius sanitwongsei. Next base: position 70,179 of record CM075013.1, on the reverse strand, counting down.
AAAACATTATGACGAGAGAAATTACAGAATAACATATTTTAAAAATATTAACTGCGTAAAATATTGTATTAATGTTTGATAAATGATGAAATAAATAGTTTTGCTCCACGGAGCTGATTTACCTGATCAGCGTGGATCAGCATCATGAACGCATTTCTTTTACAGCTCGCGTCTTTTTCATTCACGAGGAAGTCGTGGATCAGTTCTGGAGCATCAGGGATTAAATGTTCAAAATTCCTAAATAAGAAAAAAGAAAGAGCATGAGACAAGAGAAACATCCAGAAAAACATATACAGCTATGCAGAACACGTTTATTAACACAATAACGCTCATTTTCATTGGTCCAGATACGTACAGCCGAAAAAATGAAGAAAAGTAAAGTATGGAATAAATATCCACGTGTTACTGTATAATAAGAATGTTTTTGTTTTTCTGCACAAAAAAAAAATCAGACACAAAAACTCTAACTTTTAACCTGTCCTCAAATTATTAAAACTAAAATATAAACAAAACTTTAAAAGTATTAAAAAATTTAAACTATTAGAAACCAACATGAACATCCAACCAAAAATAAACCACAAGAAAAAGTTAAACTGAAATTACAATGACTGGTGGAAAAAAATACTAAATGAATAAAAAAAAATAAATAAATAAAGTATTTTTGTAAATGGATAAAAACCTGTAGATGGTGTAGATGGCGAGGACGGCGTTGCGGCGTACGTAGCTGTGGCGATGTTCCAGACAGGCGCGGATGGCTGGCATCAACGGCTCCAGAAGCTCCGCCTCCTTCAGCTTACACAGGAAGCGCAGTGTGGAGCCACGAATAAACTCATTAGGGTGCTGAAGGTCCTGAATTAAACAGATCCACACAGACAATGAACTTTGATGAAGACTGATTTTTATTCTAATAACGACGCGAGTTTGGCGTTTGTACGGTGATGGACGCTCACCTTCCTGTAGGCATCACAGACCAGGATCATCTCCTGAAGCAGTTTTCCATCAGGAGTGGTTTTGGGGACGATCTCCCAGAAGACCAGGAGCAGTTTTTTGATGGTGTGATCCTGAAGAGGAAGCACAAAGCGGATGATGGTCATCAGCAGACCAGGCAGCTTCTCACCGTTCAGGATCATGATGATGACTTTCTTCAGTGCCTCCGTCTTGGCTTTTATCTCCCCCTTTTCTGTTCACATAAAGAGCGCAAAGCTGTTAAAGTGGTTCTCCAGCACTCTCACACATTAGAACACGAGTTCACAATTTTCTTAGTACCGTTTTTTGTTGGGGTTTTTTTTTTCATTTTTGTAAATACCTAAATCAGCTTTAAGGCTGACTTCTGATGGAGGCTCCGAGTCGCTCGGGACGTTGATCAGGGTGTAACACACGTTCTCCGCAGCGGTCATGGTGCTGGACAGATCCTCGTCCCTTCAGCAGACACCAGTCAGAGATGATAATGTGATTTCCTGAAAGAGGAAAAACACAAATCTGTCAGTCCAGTAAAGAAAAAGACTCCTTTCTCATAAAATCCAACAAAACTCAGCTACTGAATTTCACCACGTCTCTCTGAATATTCAGCCGGAGTCGTGTTTCATCAGACTTTTGTCCATGAACACCAACAACATGTTTTCTGATTATAATAAGACGGAACCCGAGTTAAATCCCGCAGCGCAGTGTGAGATCTGCAGGAGGATCTGTCATCTTCTGGAGTTCATTTTGTGAAGATCATGAAATTGGCTAAGCAATAGCAGATTTTCTCCACAAGAAATTTAAAAAAATATGAATTATGTGGCTGTATATGTCTGCAGTCCTCAGGGAGATTTAAAAAAAAGATGTGTTAAGCTTAAAATAGGAGTGTGTGAGACGTTCATGTTCATGGAGGGTGCCAATACTTTTGGCACGACGCTGTAGTAGAGACTTAACCTCTGTCTACGTCATCCTGTTACATTGGACGTGCATACAGTTAACTATAAATTGACAAGACTATTGAAAATAGACACTGTTTGGTGTTTAACGGAGCTGAACTTTAACAGGAAGGAAATAAAGTTTGGAGAATGATCGGCTAGTTCACGTCAAGCTAGTGTGCTAATGCTAGCTGTGCTATGCTAACGCTCGTTAGACGTCTATACTTAGTAAATAATGAAATTATCTACCTCAGTGAATAAACATAACTTCTACACATTATTAATCACTTATTCACCACACAGTTTGACATGGTGCAGTTTGAAAAGAAGCGTATGCCGTTTACAGCTAGCGACGTCCAACACCACACACTAGCGTACTAAACAGTACGCTAAGGGCGCGCTGCGGCTCGCGCTGCGCACTACACTATCCACACTATACTATCCGCACTATCCACACTACACTATCCACACTACACTATCCACACTATACTATCCGCACTATCCACACTACACTATCCACACTACACTATCCACACTACACTATCCACACTATCCGATCCATACTATACTATCCGCACTATCCACACTATCCACACTACACTATCCGCACTATCCACACTATACTATCCGCACTATCCACACTACACTATCCGCACTATCCACACTACACTATCCGCACTATCCACACTATACTATCCGCACTATCCACACTACACTATCCGCACTACACTATCCACACTATCCGCACTACACTATCCACACTATACTATCCGCACTATCCACACTATCCTATCCACACTACACTATCCACACTATACTATCCGCACTATCCACACTACACTATCCACACTACACTATCCGCACTATCCACACTACACTATCCGCACTACACTATCCACACTACACTATCCGCACTATCCGCACTATCCACACTACACTATCCACACTATACTATCCACACTACACTATCCGCACTATCCGCACTATGCACACTACACTATCCGCACTATCCGCACTACACTATCCACACTATCCAGTACTGTAGTGTGCGGGTCTGAGCGCAGCTCGCGCTCTGTCTACGTGGCCAGGTAAACACACCGACAGTCAACAAGCCATGTATTATTTACATAAATAACGTTCAGAAATATCACTGTTATCAAAATAACATATTCAAATAAAGATTTTACTGAAGCAGACTTCACCGTTTTCAAGTTTCTGTCCGTTCTCTGCCTGTATCCGCGTCCGATATGGAGCCTCAGTCTGTGGAATGACGTGGAACCACGGCGAACTAGCCACGCCCACACTACGGCAAGCGACAACAGACAAACGCTGTTGATTCTGAGCTCTGTGCCTGACATTATACTATTTACTGCCGTGTAATATAGAGCAGGATGGTGTGTAGTATAGTGAACAGTACAATATACATTATAGTACACAGTATACTATAGATTGTAGTATACAGTATAGTATATACAGTACATAGTATAGTGTGCAGTAGGGTATATAATATAGTATGCAATACAGTAGGCAGCACAGCACAGTGTGTAGTATAGTATACAGTATTGTATGCTGCATAGTGTTGCAGTACAGTATGACATACAGAACACAGTATGGTATTGGGTATAGTACAGAGTATGGCATATAGTATAACATAGGTAGTGTTTGGGTTATAATAGGCAGTATAGGATGCAGTATAGTATGGAGTATAGCATATAGTATGGTATGGGGTATATTATGGAGTATAGAATACAGTATAATATGCAGTATAGTATGGAGTATAGCATATAGTATAATATGGATTATAGTACGGAGTATAGCGTACATTATAATATGGAGTATAGTATGGAGTATAGCATACAGTATAATATGGATTATAGTACGGAGTATAGCATACAGTATAATATGGATTATAGTACGGAGTATAGCATACAGTATACTATGGAGTATAGTATGGAGTATGGCATACAGTATACTATGGATTATAGTACGGAGTATAGCATACAGTATAATATGCAGTATAGTATGGAGTATAGCATATAGTATAATATGATAGTGATAGTGAAATGACGTGTGGCCAAGTGTGCTCTGCATTTAACCCATCCAAGTGCACATACACACAGTAGTGAACACACACACACACACACACACACACACACACACACACGGTGAACACACACCCGGAGCAGTGGGCAACCTTTTTTTTTCTTCTGCAGCACCCAGGGAGCAGGTGGGGGTTCGGTGCCTTGCTCAAGGGTCTCACCTCAGTCGTGGTATTAAGGGTGGAACAGAGCGCTGGTAATTCACTCCCCCAACCTACAATCCCTGCCGGACCTGAGACTCGAACCCACCACCTTCAGGTTCACCTTCAGGTTACAAGTGTGACTCTCGAACTATTAGGCAACGACTATGAAATATAGTATGGGGTATAGTACAGAGTATCGCATACAGTATAATATGGAGTAGAGTATGGAGTATAGCATACAGTATAATATGGATTGTAGTATGGAGTATAGCATACAGTATAATATGGATTATAGTACGGAGTATAGCATACAGTATAATATGTATTATAGTATGGGGTATATTATGGGGTATAGCATACAGTATAATATGGGGTATAGCATGGAGTATATTATGGGGTATAGCA
>CM075013.1:40214-55286 GCA_037576675.1 Pangasius sanitwongsei | reverse complement strand
GTGTGTGTGTGTGTGTGTGTATATATATATATATATATATATATATATATATATATATATATATATATATATATTTATATATAGAAAAATGAATATTTGAAAATATTTGGATTTTTTACAAATTTATTCTTTACTACTGACAGAAAATATTAAATAAATATTTATATAAAATTTATACTACAGACTACAGACTTTTGCACAGGACCTAGATTTTTTACAATTATTGCACTATAGCATGTAGTTTTCCATGAGGCTGTGTGTGTGTGTGTAATTGTGTGTGTATGTGTAAGAGTGCGTGTGTGTAAGAGTGTTTGCGTGTGTGTGTAAGAGTGCGTGCGTGTGTGTAAGAGCGTGTGCGTGCGTGTGCGAGTGTGTGCGCGAGTAAGAGTGTGTGCGTGTGTGTTCGTGTGTGTAAGTGTGTGCATGTGTGTAAGAGTGTTCGTGTGTGTAAGAGTGTGCGTGTGTGTGCATGTGTGTAAGAGTGTTCGTGTGTGTAAGAGTGTGCGAGTGTGTGTGCGAGTGTGTGCGAGTGTGTGCGAGTGTGTGTAAGAGTGTGTAAGAGTGTGCGTGTGTGTAAGAGTGTGTGCGTGTGTGTGCGAGTGTGTGTAAGAGTGTGTGTGCTTGTCCACACTAACAATACAATGCAAATGTATGGAGATGTGTTTATAACTAAGGCAGAAGATTACCCACAATTTGCATTTTCTACAAAGCTCCACTTGTTTTTGTCTTTTCTTTCTCTCTCTCTCTCTCTCTCTCTCTCTCTCTCACACACACACACACACACACACACACACACACACACACACACACACACACACACACACACACTGGGACATTTAATTTTTTTATTGTCTCAGTGTTTTAATTTTTGTGAATATTTTTGTGAAATAAATGTTAGAGAGGCAAGTGTGAGCTGTTCTGGTGTTAGTGGTGGAGGTGTGTGTGTGTGTTGTGACGACAGAAGCTACTTTTACAGGCGTAGTAGAGTTTATTCTCATTACTACTTTCAAATAACCCCCTAAAGCACACAGCAACAATTAACCTGAGTAACGAGGCAGAAAAGTACTGCATGTTACACATTGAGGGGTGTGTGTTTGTGTGTGTGTGTGTGTGTGTGTGTGTTGTGACTTGAGCTATCATTAGAGATAAACAGGCCACTCGAGCACCAGCCTTAATGAAGTGTGCGCACGTGTGTGTGCGCACGTGTGTGTGCGAGTGTGTGTAAAACACAGTGTATTACATCACAGTCATTACACACTGAACCTGACGTGTGTGACGCACAAAATCTCCCTCGGAGTTAATGATTGAAGCGTTTAAAGTGGAGCTGCGAAGCCCGTTTTAATTTTAGAATTAGGTTTGTAACATCGTTTAAAAAAAATGATGCACAAAATAAAAATGAAAATTAATTTGTGAAATTAAACAAATAGAAATTAATATGATAAGGTGTTATTCTTTTTTATCTTTGCAGAATATTAGTGGTACATTAGAGGTGAAAATAGCTCTAATCTCCAAACCACATTAAAATACATCACTTTAATATAAAGACGTGGTTTTGAAATTATTATTATTATTATTATTATTATTATTATTATTTTTGTTACGCATGTTACCGAGAAACCGCAAAGAAGCGTAAACTCCTCTGTCCTGAAGATGTTGGAAAACTTAGTTCCAGCTTCACCTCTGACTGTTACAAAGCGCTGATACTGCAGACATGTCATTTATCGATTGCATGAGGTTTTTTTAATCTGTTTATGTGGAGCTTCTGCTGTACGAGTCCCTGTGAATGAGCCGTTACTATAGAAACGGTAACGTATTAGAACGAGCGCATTAATTATAATAAACCTGTGATTTGCAGCTGCGCTACTGTCAGAGCTGCTGGTATAGAAAACTAATCAACACCTTCTGACCAATCAGAATGCAGAATTCAGCATTTGGTCAGTTTTCAGAAGTGATATTGAAGAATGTGACTTTATTATTAAATGTAATAGTAAATCATCAGAACCAGGATCCAGGAGAAGTTAATCAGTGACACCTCACGCTGTGTGCGAGTGATATGTGTTACAGATGAAGCCTCAGTTTTTCCCAGTGTTTGTTAATTACGCTGAATTTCAGCCAGTGTTTCATTTTACTTCTGTGAGAACCTGGAGCGTGTCCGTCAGCTGGCGTTCCTAATCTTAATACAAAGTTAGAAAACAGTTTAAAGATGATTTTACTTTCAAGAACACATTACGTTTGATGTTTTGATTTGAGTCCTTGTATGTTTAAGAAATCATTTTGAAATTCTGTTTTTTATACATAATCCTAAGCCTTGAATGTGTGCTGCTAAACACGGCCTGAGCTAGTGTTTATTATCGACATGCTGTGTGTAAGTCGTCATTGGGCCGTGTTCTGCTTCCTGCTGGTTTTGTTCTCATTAAAGCGGTTCCGAGGGCTGTGTAGTGATAATGGATCCAAAGACTCTTGGGGATCAAGTGGAAAATATTCTTTTGCATTCCTCAGATGCCTTACTGTTTCAGCGATGCAGTTTGCTTTGTGCAAATTGACACCACATGTATGAGCTCACTGCCGAGAGAAGATAAAGAGTCATTTGCGTGTCGAACTGATGGGGGGGAAGAAATACAAATGCTGATATTTACACAAGGTTCATTACAAGATGAAACATGAGCAGGGTTTAGTGTAAAGAAAGAGGCTTCTGCTAAATAGAAAGTGCTGTTTAACATGAGACAAAACTAAAGTAATATTAATTCTAAAGTAATATTAATGTTTTAGTTTGAGTTCTTAAATCTAATGAGATTCAAAATTACTTTAATTTAAAAATAAAGATCAAAACATCTTTCTCTCTCTTCACTTTTCTGAGAGGACAAGATTTGCAGTTGCTGTTAAATAACGTGCTTCAGTAGTCAGGTGTAAAGTTGTAATAAGAGGAAATGGAGAAAATGTGGTCAAATGAGATGTTTTTGAGAACAGATGTTGAATTCATGATGCCAAAATCCTGTTAGCGTCTTACTCGTCCTAAATGCTCTATTATTTCTCACACTTTGTGCTATTATGCCTTTTCTGTTGTGTATTAAATTTGAAATAGACCACCATCAGGCAGTTAGACTATAAGACAAGAAATGTTTTAATCTAATGCAGGATTGTGCAGTTTGCGTTTTGAAAATTTCATGATGAAGCTTTTTGTAGTCAGATAGGTATGAAGTGTAATTAATTGATTTTCACCGATTGTTGTTTATTTATAAGCTCTGAATGTTATAAGGTGTTTTCAAAGCCTCTGCCCAAAGAGTTTGCTCCTGTCTTTAACATGCAGACAAAGCTGACTGAGGAACTGAACTTAGGCTCTGGTTTCTGATAGAAAGTCTGAGAAAGTCTGAGTTCTTGTCCTGACTGAACTCTTTAAGTCCTCAGCAGTTAAAATGTTGTTATTCAGTAGGATGAAACCGTGATGGAAACTTTTGTCAACAATAGTACTAATTCCTAATTTTAAGGAACTGATGATTCTGATGTTCTTGGTTTTTTTTTATGGTGGAAAATAAAATGGATGATCGTTTCAGTGATTACCAAAATCAGTATACATAAAAATCATAAATCATCATCATCATCTAACTTTTAAAGAAGCCTCGTGAACTCACAATAGTGAACTCTCAAAAAAGTGAAAAAATAAAATGAGTCGATTAAACTGTAATGTACACTCGCCGTCCGCTTTATTAGGAACACCTACACATTCATGCAGTTATCTAATCGGTCAATCTAGAGACACAACAGTCTCTAGAGTTTACACTGGAAGGATATAGGAACTCAAATAACTGGACAGCTGAAGATTAGAAAAAAAACCCACCTGGTCTTTCTCCAGTCTTCAGCTGCCCAGTTTGGGTGAGTTTGTGCCCATGATGGCCTCAGATTCCTGTTCTTGACTGACAGGAGAGGAACCTGATGTGGTCTTCTGCTGTTTTAGCTCATCCACGTCAAAGCTTGATGTGTTGTGCATGCTGAGATGCTTTTCTGCTCACCACGGGTGTAAAGAGTGATTATTTGAATTACTGTAGTCTTCCTGTCAGCTCAGCTCAGTCTGGTCATTCTCCTCTGATCTCTCTCATCAACAAGGTGTTTCATCCTGCAGACCCTCCACTCACAGGATGTTTTTTGTTTTTTGCACCATTCTGTGTAAACTGTAGAGACTGATGCGTGTGAAAATCCCTGGAGAGCAAACCAGCCCATATGACGCCAACAACCACACAGAGATCAGAGATCAGACTGTTTCTTCATTCTGATGTTTGATGTGAATGTTAACTGAAGCTCTTGACTTGTATCTGTGTGATTTTATGAATTGTGCTGCCACATGATTGGCTGATTAGATAACTACATGAATGTGCAGGTGTAAAGGTGTTCCTAATAAAGTGGACAGTGAGTGTGTAATATATTATATGTAATGTACATATATTTTGTGGAAAATTCTAAAAACATATTTTTGCTTTGCCATTATGGATTACTGTGTGTAGATTCCTGATGAAAGCTGAATAAATTTAAAGTGAACAGGAACAGAAAGACGGAATATGATTCTGTTCTACAGCGAGTTTAACTTTCACCTGAAAGTTACTTAAAATCTGGAAAACTAGAAACCATCAGAGAACATAAGACACGACTTCCATGATATTCATATTAAAACCACACCAAGTTTTTCTGATGCAAGTGCGTTTGTCTGCTGTGAAAGTGACGTGAGCTCATTTCTGTATCTTTTGCTTTAAAATTGTTGATATTAAACATTAACTACCAGGCCACATGACTGGTTAGTCACACATCATGCCCAGGACAAAAATCTCCAAATAAAGGCACATTTACGCTGCAGATTGTGAAAACTCTGAAGCTTGCTGGCTTTTATACGTGATTTAACTGAAAACATAGCTGAAAAGTCCATTGTTAGAAAATCTGAGCCTAATTAAAAGTCCTGCGTCATGTTGTGTAAGATTATAAACTCATTAATATTCACATAAATTAATTTTTAAGGAATTAATGCTTTAAAGACTTTCAGTTGAGCTACGTGTTTTGATTGGTTCCACTAAATACCACAGACTAATCATTTTGATTATCACGCGTCATAATTAATTAGCATAAATGAAGAACGTGTGAAATGAAGTCGCTGTTATAGTGTGAATGTCGAGCGTGAGATCTGAACCTCAGGGACTGTTTAAAGGAATGAATTCTTTTACCCAAACAGCTATTGAAGTCTTTAGTCTCCATGACGCATGTGAACCAAAGGCTCTCACCAAGGGAACCACAGTTCCACTAATTGGTTCCTCTTCTCCCGTGTGTTATACTCGTCGTGTTCGCATCAGCATTGGCCTGATGATCTGAGCATCACAAGCACAAGGAATCAGTTTATAAACAATGCTTTAGTCCAGCAGAACTCTTAAACCTGTTTCCTCAAGGAACTGATCCAAGTCGTATCTAAGACTGAAAAAATGCATTTTTAGTTATATTTACATTAATAACCGTTTTAAAGTGTATTTCATTGGTTTTATTGTTTTTGTAGCAATGATTTAAAGTGAGTACAGCAACAGCCACACGTTTGGTATTGCTACAGAAGGTACCTAAAGTACCTTTTAGTTGTGTTTTTGATGTGTTTGGAGTTTGAAATTTATCTGATGCAGTACCTGTGCTTTATGTAAATTCTGAAAAGACGATTCTGAAGATCATCAGAACTGAGGTTTTCTACAACAATGTTCTGAAAAGCACTGAGGACTGAATACATCGTTTTTAGAAACATCTAAAAAATCACCGTAATCGTGAGTAATTGTGCAGTTTATATTCTTTCATAATAATATAATAAACATAAATATATATTACATGATAAAATCTAATGATAATAGTGTAGCGATCATTTACTCTTCACTTTCATCAGGAAGTTTTAAAACTGCAGTATTTTTTTCCTTCATTTTTATGTCTTTATTATGCTGTTGGAGTGATGGCATTTTTCTGACTGCATTTTCAGCTGGAGGAATTTGAAAAATGTCATAAAAACAAATCTTTAGCGTTGAGAGAGTGTCGTATAATATTACAGAGCAGCAGTCAAGCATTATGGAACCAGAAGCACACACCAAAATATCAAAATCATTTTTATTTTTCAGAATTATTGATCAGTAATTTTATGGCATCGCTGCTGATGATGGATTTTAATTTACGAATGAATAGAAACAGCAGCGATTTGTAAAGTCTTCATTACACGTGAGTGTCTTTATCTGTCCTGATCATTCTCAGTGTGTCCCCCCCCCCCAATATAAAATATATTTTTATATAAATTTATATAAAAAAATAAATTTTTTATTTTTAATTTATTATACATTAAGTCATTACAGTCATTACAACAAATTGGCATTCTTTAAGCAAAGTTCAGCAAATCAGATATTCCAAATGAAGAATTTGGGTCAGATACAGAATTGTGTGTGTGTAATAAGATAATAAGACCAGAACAACACAAATTTTGAAGAAGCTCAATATAATGAAATACAAAAGATTAAAATTTACACAAGAAAATTATAAACAGTAGTTTTTTAGTAAAAAAAAAAAATTAAGTTTGATAACTCTATCTATAAAAATCTATCTATCTATCTACCTAGCTAGCTAGCTATATGTGTGTGTGTATATGTATGTAATATAATAAACAAGTAAATAAATAATACAGCAGGTGAATCTTAAGTGATTTGTGAATTATTCTGACAGCGGTGATCAGAAAGTTCTTTTTCACAGTCTTGTCAGTCTTCATCACATGTAAAATGTGAAACATGGATAAAAATCAGCTCTGAGAATTACATTAATTATGAAAAAATTCCAAATGAAAACATGGAGCCTCGGAGGCTGGGACACTCACTTAGTAAATGATTTTCCCATCAGCAGCCCAGTTCACTCGTGTGTGTGTGTGTGTGTGTGTGTGTTGATCTCCCTTGATAAAGCCAGATTGTTCCCTTACAAGGCGTTTCAGCTCCGAGCTGATGGAGCCGCTGTGCCCAAATCAGGTCGAGTTCCTGTTGTTTCTCTTCCTCTTACACGAGTTCAGTGCCGTGTGTGTGTGTGTGTACACGTGTGTGCGTCTGTGTGTGTGCGCGTGTGCACACGTGTGTGCGTCTGTGTGTGCGTCTGTGTGTGCACACGTGTGTGCACATGTGTGTGTGTGTGTGTGCGTCTGTGTGTGTGTGCACACGTGTGTGCGTCTGTGTATGTGTGTACACGTGTGTGCGTCTGTGTATGTGTGTACACGTGTGTGCGTCTGTGTATGTGTGTACACGTGTGTGTGTGTGTGTGTGTACACGTGTGTGCATCTGTGTGTGTGTGTGTACACGTGTGTGCATCTGTGTGTGTGTGTGTACACGTGTGTGCATCTGTGTGTGTGTGTACACGTGTGTGCTTCTGTGTGTGTGTGTACACGGGTGTGCGTCTGTGTGTGTGTGTACACGGGTGTGCGTGTGTGTGTGTGTGTACACGTGTGTGCGTGTGTGTGTGTACACGTGTGTGCATCTGTGTGTGTGTGTATGTACACGTGTGTGCTTCTGTGTGTGTGTGTACACGGGTGTGCGTCTGTGTGTGTGTGCGTGCATATGTGTGTTGAGAATGGGGACAGATTAAGGTGCTGGGCGATTTTCATGATTAATTTTATGTTTATGTTGAATTGATGTTTTAACCCGATTTTCAAAATGTTCTAATATAGTATTTGCATGTTTAAATTTTTAATTAAAATACACATAAATGCTATTTAAAAGTTTAAACCAATATGAAGGAAGAACACCGAACGCCTCCTACAGCCCACGCTTCAAAAACACTGCGCACTTGGATTTAAAAAAAAAAAAAAAAAAAAGCCAAGATAAACAGGCAGCACTTCGCCGAGGACTGAGGTTCAAATACCACTTCAGAGATATGGAATTGGTACAGGTTTGAAAAGTCAGATGAACAAGTTTATGTAAAGTATTAGCATTTTTGGGGGCCAAGCACCCAGACTCGGTGAGCCTGTCAAGAGCACAAACTCTTCAAATGATATAAGGAAAAAAATAAAAGCTTTTACAGTTCTTGACCACAAGGTGGTGCAGTCATGAAACTTCTTGGGTACATTCAGGACATGGTCCTGAAGATGCATATCAAGTTTCATGTGTATCAAGGGTACGTTGAACTCGTCTCGACCCAGGGATGCCTGGCTTTTAAATTTTGGACACACGGTTCAAAAGTTATGACCATAAACATACTTCCAAATTAGGCCCAAATTTGACCTGATGGTGGCGCTAGTGCTTTGGCAATGTTTCTTAGACCCTCCGCAATCAGTGTGCCAAATTTCACAACTTTTTACCAGGCGGTTCTATGGGCTTCCGACACCCGAGCCAGAAGAAGAATAAGAGGTAGAATAACAGTAGGATGCCTGCACACCTTCAGTGCTTGGCCCCCTAATAATGCTGCATTACGTCCTAGGTGACGCCCCCGTGTTCGTATTTTGTTAGCAAACAGCTAGGCAGCTAACTCAGATGAGTGATGTATATTTTCTTTCTCAAACTATGAACTGGATAGTCAGTGTTTTAGATTTAACAAACGAATATGTCTGTATGTTGAGTAATCTAAAACTAATACTTGTATATAGTGTGACTCATTTAAAGGTAAGAAGTTTGGATTTGTTTATTTCTGATGCTGTGAGCAGCCATGTTGACGTCACTCCGTAAATGAGGAAGGCACTCGGATTTGAGAAGAATACCCCGAGTTGACTTCTCAGTTGTAGTGGCATTTCATGTCACGAAAGACACGGTCCCCGTTCACTTTGTCAAGAAAGAAGGGTTCACTGAGTTCACTAACAAAAATAGTAACGGCGCCATCTATAGCAAATAGTGTAAACAATGTTTAAAATATCCTTTCTTTAAATATTCTTTCTTTAAAAGAGCCATTGTTTGCACTGTTTGCTATAGATGGTGCTGTTACTGTTTTTCCAAAGTCCGTTCTAATGCATAAAAGCTTTAAATAAATAAATTGCATAATTTTTCAACTGCAATATGTAAGAACAGAAAACCGAAATCGTAATTGAGAATCAGTTGAAATAAATAAAAGTAAAAAATAAAGTTGAAAAAATCTAGATTTTTTTTTTTTTTTTTTTTGCAATTTCGCACAGCCCTAACGTGTGTGTACACACACACGCGCCTGTGTGTGTTGAGAATGTGGACGGATTAGTGTATGTGTGTGTGTGTGTGTGTGTGTCTGTATATACACATGTGTGTTGAGAATGAGGGCAGATTAAAATGTGTGTGTGTGTGTTATTAAATTATAATAAAATATAAAAATAAAATGTTATGCTATTTGGAGAAAGTGAATTTACTAGTCATATACGATTATGATGTGAACGGTATTAGTGAAATTGGGATTTTTATCTCCTTGTTTTTTGAAGGTTGTGTCCTGCTCTTTCATTATTCCAGATTTTTTTGTTAACTGATGAATAATCTCGGTCAGTAGAATGAGCTCTGATAATTCAGCACAAACTCTGCCTACGTGCAACTAAATTTTTAAATTCTAAGAACTGTTCACATTATTCTATTATTTATTTATAATTAATAATGGTTTAAAATAAAATGGCTTATGTACTTTTTAATGTACTTGAAAGCTTTTAATCTGTTTAGTCGACATGGCGACTTTTTTCTAATTTAATTTTACTATCTTTATTGAGACAGGTTTTTATAGAGGTTAAGTGACGAAGCTAAAGAAAAGGTGTTTGAGTGATCAAAACAATCATAAAATCCACATCAGTATTATTGTTGGAGTGAAATGTGCAAAGTAAACTGTAAAAAGCAGACAGGAAAGACCTCGAGTAAACAGGAAGGAGGGAGAGAGAGAGACACGGAGAGGCGAGCAGAGTTTTCACGTCGCTTTGCCGGAGTCCATTTAGGAAAGAAGCTTGGTATGTCACACACTCGTGCAGAGCGCTCTGAACTCTCTCATCAGCTCGGCTTTGAAAATCCAAATGAACACTTCTGTTGCAAAATGAATGAAAAAAAAAACCCACACAAAATTCACAGCACCTGAAAGTTATCAGTCTTTTTTGGAGAGAGAAAAAAGCGTTGCTAGATTAATAAACCAGCTCAAGTTGAGAATTTTCCACATGAGGAGTTTGGGACTAAGAGTCTGGAGGCGTGCTCCGTTCAGGTCGCTTTCATAGTCGACTCACGCGACGTGTAGCCAAAGACCGCTGCAGTCTGAACCGTGCCATTGTGGGAAAAAGTTCATCATTGACGTAATAGCGCTGACCTTCCCTCGGCTCCGGGCGTTTTTGTTGTTCTTGCAAACACGTGTTTGTCATTAGTCGGCGTGGAGTGAAGCCAAAGCCCCGGACTCGGAGACTGACAGCTTAGCGGAGATTTTGTCAGGCCGATGAAGGAACTTTGCAGCCCTGCACTGGTCAAGTGGCACTTTAAGATGTTTTCTGGTGCTTTTTTCCATTGCTTTACATTTTAAGATGTTCCCTTAAAAACTGCTTAAAAAGCAGTCATTTGTTTAAGACAAGCTTGCTGTTTCTCAGTAGCAGGTTTGAAGTCATTTCTGTTCTATTTTTTCATGTCCATGATGGGATATTATTTATCAGCCGTCTGTTTTTGCTGAAATACATCATGGGGAGGGGCCTGGGGGGGCAAGGGGGGCAGGTGGGTTAAGCCTGGCATTCGTGTCCGAGCGACAGCACAACACGCTTCAGCTCGGATTTACAGCTTCAACAGCTCAGATTACACACACACACACACACACAGCTCCCAAGCCAAAGAGCTACGCTCATAGAGGCCTGAGGTAAACAAGAGACAGACAGACAGACAGAGAGAGAGAGAGAGAGAGAGAGAGAGATGGGGGAGTTAGCTGTACCTGCGTCATCACTGTGTGTTTGCGCTCGAGGCAGGTGATCGGGGGAATGCCACTTATAAATCAGAGTCACTAAAGCTGCTCCCACTGAGGGACAGTGCTGTATGTGATCATTACGCACACACGCATGTACACACACACGCATGTACACACTAGAGGTGTAACACAATCTATTATCTGTATTTGTATCTGTATCCGTTTATTGCTCAAAATATTTATAGGTATTTTCTAATTAAAATTTAAACCAGAAGCATGCGTGCTGTACACAAGTTGTTTTTTTATTTTCAAGAAACTGTTATTTACGCTCCAGCTGAGAGCAGTTTAAGGATGTAGTTTAGTTTCTGGGTTTATTAGGTTACAGAAAGATCAGAAAAGTTCACTGGACATGTTTTCAGAATCTATTATAAAACTGGGATGCAGTTTTTTCTTTATAATGGCCGTATGATTTTCTGAGAACATTTTGTTTTAATAACGATGAAGACCAATCATTTAAGAATGATGAAAAATATGCACATTGAATGTACAAGATTTACACAATTTTTAAAATTAATTATATGATAATTTTTGGAAAGCTATAGATGTGCAGCTCCGTGCACAGTGCGGTCTGTGTGAGTGATATGAGGCAGCAGATTTTTTTTTTTTTGTAGAAATATGGTTTTATTTTGGAGCAGTCTGAACTGAAACTGAATCTCCCGTTACTATTATATGAACTTACTCTTTCTTTAAGTTCCGTGAGCAGGGTTCCGCATATAATATCCGCATATTGCAGATATACATCGCAAGTGTTAACTAGTTTCCCCAAAAATACTGACACAAAGAAGAAAAAACTGCCTTTTTCTGCCTTTTTCTATGACTGAAAAAGTGTTTTATGAGTTGGAGCTGGTGTTCAGTGAGTTCAACAGTCTGGCGGGATCTTAGTTCCTGAAAAAAAAAAAAACTCTGCCTTTTTGAACACACGAATACTGCATTCTCTCTCTCTCTCTCTCTCTCTCTCTCTCTCTCTCTCTCTCACTCTCACTCTCACTCTCACTCAAACACACACACACACACACACTTAGGTACACACACTTTTAAGTATACACACTTAAGTACACACATTTATGTACACACTCACACACTCATGAACACTTGACTAAAATCATAAAAGCTGAGGCAGTGTAATAGACCTATCAAAAATTTTAAAATATTATGTACACAGTTAGACTCAGCGTCACGTGCACGCTACGACTCAGCGTCACGCATGTTAATGCGAGGTGTGAACGAGGCTACACACACTTTGACTAAATATCACAGACGTACACAGTGAACAGTCCTGGGTTCAGCTGGTCGGTGTTCGTTGGAGAAAATGTGGCCCTGAAAGAAACACTCAAGCTGCATTTCATTCTCTTTTTCTGACAGTTCATAGGCACTTCATAGTCTTGTACATAATTTTTAACATGAATTTTTAAAATAAAGTAATATGAAATTGGACCTTTCATAGACTGTATTTCTTATTTAATTCCTTAAATAATTTTATTATTTAATAATATAAAAATGTATATATGTATTAAGCATGTAATGGAACTTTTATATATAGTTACAATTATGCATATTATTCTTGATCGTTGAAAGGTTAATTATTAATATTTACTATAAATATTTATTATGCTAATAAAATAACAGAAATTGTCTCATTATTTTTTACTTGAAAATGACTTTATACTTTTGTAGGATTTCTGCAGGATGAGAAACGTGTACAAGTGATTTTATTAGATTTAAAGACCGAAAAGTGATGTGTGTCTAACACATGAGCCGAGTGTTAGCGGCCGGACTTTCCCACACTCCAGCAGCTGCACAGTGAGAGGAGTGTTAGACTGCACTGACGTCAGACAGCCAACACCCACGGAAAACACACACACACACACACACACACACACACACACACACACACACACAGAGTCATGCATTATGTCAGCATTGCACACACCCAACCTCGAGCTCGCTTTAATGCGACAGATGAAAAAAAGCTTTTATTCCAAATTAATCAAGCTCACAGTTGTGCACTTTATAATTACAAACATTCATTTGTTCATTTATTTGTTGTAGATATTGAAGTCTAGGTTATTTCAGGTCTTGAATAAAAAAAGTAAATATCATCTGAACTTCTGATTTTGCATATTTTTGCATGATGCACAGATAGCAGCGCTCTGACAGTAACCCAGACCTCATTAAAGAGGTTCCTGCTTTTAACCATGTTATAAATTTATAACTTTATAAATTGTGTAATGAATGTGAAACAATATTCAAATGTAATTTTATTTCAGTTTAATGAAATTTTTCTACAGGATTGGAATAGAAAATTAAATAATCATTAAAATTAAATTTTAAATAATTAAAAATGACTCCATATAGAAGTTAAATACAAACCAGAGAAATAGTGTGTGTCAACACTAGTCACATGATCTTCATGCATTATATACAGTCACTTTTTACACACACACACACACACACACACACACACAGCAGAAAATCCCCTAGCATATAAAAATGTTTTTGTGTTTCTGCTTCGGAACATATTGTTTTGCACAAACTCCTGATCTAGAACCACACACACACACACACACACATTTATATTTTAGATGATTTTGTTGTTAGAGACGCAGCAGCCGTGAACACAAACACAACACTTAAATTATTCCTCTGATTAGCGATAATCCGCTGCATGTTCAGTCTCTCACTGTGTCAGTAATCATCACTGGAGCTGTTTGCTTTTCTGTTTATCAGAGAACCTCATTTCACCTTTATAGTAGGCGTGCATGTGCGAGTGTGTGTGTGACTGTGTGTTTGTGGTTGTGTGTGTGCGACTGTGTGTTTGTGTGTGTGTGTGTGTGCGACTGTGTGTTTGTGTTTGTGCGACTGTGTGTTTGTGTGTGTGAGACTGTGTGTTTGTGTGTGTGTGACTGTGTTTGTGATTGTGTGTTTGTGCGACTGTGTGTTTGTGTGTGTGAGACTGTGTGTTTGTGTGTGTGAGACTGTGTTTGTGATTGTGTTTGTGCGACTGTGTGTTTGTGTGTGTGTGCTAATACTCTTCCAATCTTCTTCAGACTGTTTCTGTTTGTTTGAGATTTGTAACTGTTTTATTTCAGAACTCATTGGTCTCACACACACACACACACACACACACACACATACACACAAATTATTATATATACATTATTGTATATACATTTTCCCCTTAATGAATCTATCGCTTGGACTCATTTAAAGAAAAATGTAGTTCTTGTGAGTTAACACCATCTTTACGAACACCTTCATGATTGATTGTTGTTCCACATTAAACCCACGGAATGACGTCTCTCCTGGAAATCCTCTCATGTCCATCGTTTGGCTTATGGGCTCAGTAAAGTGTGTGTGTGTGAGAGAGAGAGAGAGAGAGAGAGAGAATATCCAATGCTATTTTTGTGAGTCTTTCTCACATTTTGATGTAAGTGCGAAATGATAAATGAGTTAATGGACTTGGAGCGTCATCCATCTGTCCATTTTTCTTCTCCTATTTTCTCCTCTTCTCTCCTCCATGCTTCTCCCTCCATCCCGGTTGCCATGGTGTTGTGCAGTGTTGTTCTCCGGACTCTGTCAGGTCACCATGGTGAGGTCCATTTGCCTTCGTGAATGTGTGTAGGTGCTGCTGATGAACTGAGCCATGCAGATTAGCATGGAGTTAGCATGATGTTAGCATGATGTTAGTGTGACATTTACTGATCCTCTGGCTTTTGCTGTTCCGAGTCAGGAATTTGAGTCAGGAATATCATGTGTCAGGGATATTATTTTCATCACTGAGACCTCAGGATATAATGTACTGCTCAAGCCTAATGGTTTATGTTACATTAAACATTAAACCACCTGCCTAATATTGTGTAGTTCCTCCTTGTGCCATCAAAACAGCTCTGACGCGTGGAGGCATGGACTCCACAAGACCTCTGAAGGTGTGCTGTTGTATCTGGCACCAAGACGTTAGCATCAGATCCTTTAAGTCCTGTAAGATGAGAGGTGGTGCCTCCATGGACTTGTTTGTCCAGCACATCCCATGTGTTATGGGTCATGGGTGCCCAAGACTCACTGATGTGTGTGGAGAATGAAGGTCCGTCTGGTCCGATCCAACAGAAGAGCTACTGTAGCACAAACTGCTGAAAGAGTTAATGCTGCTCTGATAGAAAGGAGTCAGAACACACAGTGCAG
>CM075013.1:20075-40114 GCA_037576675.1 Pangasius sanitwongsei | reverse complement strand
TTAAAATAAAGCTGAAAGTCTGCACTTCCATCACATCTTGATTGTTTTATTTCAAATCCATTGTGGTGGAGTATAAAGGCAAAATCACACAAACTCCATCATTGTCCAAATACTTCCGGACCTGACTGTATATAACAGCCATCTGCATCTCATTTGTTTGTTCTGTGTGTTTCAATCTCGGCACTTTTAGGTTGCAAATAAATTATTATTCAAATTAAATATCAAAATATTATCAAAAATTAATAATTAATCTAATATTAAGAAAAGTGATATTATTAATGTTATTATTATCCATAGTGGTAGCAACAGTAGTAGAACTGTGTTGATATTCTTGCGGTTGTTCTTGCTAGTAGTATTATTAATATTATTAGTATTATTTTTAGTAGTAGAATAACTACCTCATGGCACATTTTAACTGGCACCTTTACAAATTCTTGCACACTTGTACAGCAGTGCTTTTCTTACAAAGTTTGTTTATATATTTTTGTATACAGATAAGCTCCCTCTCCTCCTTAATTAATTTCAGTTAAATTTTTTCTTGATTGTATTTATGTTTATCTGTAAATATATTAATTCTGCACTGGAACAGACGTGCTGTCAGTAGTGATGATTAAAACTATATAAATACGACTGTTTTTACGATTGTTGGATTTAATCATGGTCTTTTTTGTTTTATTTTATAATGAATAATTTTTTCTGGTCTTGCCTTAAATTTCTTAATTTCTTACTGGAATGCGAGTGTTTCTTTAAAACATTTTTTTACACCACAGAGATGTAAGACAGCAGCTCTGACAGTAGCGCAGGTTTATAATTAATGCGCTCGTTCTAATACGTTATCGTTTTTATAGTAACAGCTCATTCACAGGGACTCGTACATGAGACGTTCCGGATAAACCAATTAAAGAAAATTATTCATATGGTGAAGTTTTCTGTAAGGAGATGTTTATTTAGCATTGATGTAAGGAGTCTCCAGTGTCAGCACTTCATAACAGTCAGAGGTGAAGCTGTAACTTTAAGTCCGACGTCTTCAGGACAGAGGAGTTTACGCTTCTTTGCGGTTTCTCGGCAACATGTGTAACAAGTTGCGTTTTTTTTTTTTTTTTGTCTTGTAAACCTGAGAGAGAATAAAGAGAGGCTGGTGAGGGAACAAATTTTTATAGCTGCTATAACGTAAGTCACAACAGGAACTAACTTGTTTCACCATTACGTTAAATATAACTATAAATGGATAAAAGTATGATGAGTCATTTAATATACAAACAAAATTTAATTGTTGGCAAATTGTTGTGGAATAAGAGGAATAAAACACATTTGAGCATGTTGTTATAGGAAAATGATCAACTTGAGGGCGGTACTGATTATTTTAACAGCACATACCCAAGTTTAATGCTGCATTTGTCGTGCCGTGTAAGTGATAGTTTGCAAGCTGTAATAATATAATTTCCCACCTCGGCACGTTCGTTGCACAAACTGGAATAAAACACAGGTGCCTCCACGAAAGCATGTCTTTTGTTAGCTGTAAAGCTCATAAAAAGCTACTTTAACCACACTTTTACAGTTACAGGCCTGAGTGGCTCCTGGTTCTGTTATGCTGTAGCGAACTTCAAACATTCATGCAACAATCTGGACTGAAATTGCTGCGGACAGTAGCAAGTAGCATTAGCAACAATCTAGCCAATAGACAATAGTGAGTAGCATTAGCAACAAACTAGCTGGCTAATGTTAGTGACTCTAATGTTGATCATTTCCTTCTCAAAACAGTGATTAGTAGATCAAGCGATTGGAGATTAGTAGATTAGATTAACCGAGTACTGTGTCTGTATATGAAATGATCTAAAGCCAGTACTGCTATAAACCGATTTAAAAGTAGAGAAGGAGAACTTTACGCTGTTCAGTGTGAGCAGCCATGTTGCTTTGAAGTCATTTCTTAAATGGGGAAGGAACTGATAGTTGAATAGACTACCCCAGGTGATAAATTGAAATTTCAAGTTGAGCGGGTGTTTTTGGTGGCTTTTATGGTTGTAGGTGGGAATTACAAGTTGCAACTTAACCTTCAATGCAGCATAATTACTTATTTATACAGCAGCTAGTTCTGGTCCACTAATCTGATTGGACGCGCGGCGCTCTGAGAGCACTGATATTTACTGTAACAGCACTGCGACGTGTCACTGTGTGTATCACTCCGCTCGTCTGTGTTCACTACATAACATTACAATTGTACCATAATTCTTTACACTGAAACCGTTACTACACTTACTACGGGCTGTCAGTCAGTCTGTGCGTCACCATGGCAACATGCAACGCTGTGCCTGTGGCTTCTTTGGAAACCAATTTAGTTGATGGAGCAAAAGTAAACAAAATATTTGGCCATATTGACGACTGGAATGTCAGTTACTCCATATTAATTTATTGTTTATAGAGCTGTTGTGTAAAAGCAACACCACACTCACTGCTGTTGTACCGAATATCAGCAAGACTGTGACTACCTGTGACTACCTGTGTCGACGTGACTGCGGCTGAGTCACAGTCGTGCTGATATTCAGTATAAGAGCACTCCTGCACATGTGATATTGCATAAATATTACATTTATATAGGCTTGGTGTTTATAGGTCAAAGCCAAGATGTTTAATGTTTTGCTCGTTGCTTTAGTATGTTACCAATGGCGTGTAGCGAGGTGATAGCAGCGTGTGACTGGACCCCTGTTTGGCAAAGCCAGATAACGTGGAAATGCTCTCGTGCTCTCGGATGACGTTGTTGAGGTCAGATAAGATCTGTGAGCGCTGCTGGTGACGTCTCATTGTGGTTAAAGCGGTTTGCTTTTTTTCTGATTTCCTTTTAGTGAGAGGCCCCGAGCTCCGTTTATCCACCTAACTCAAGAAAAAGTGTGGCACTCAGTCTCACATCTTGCACACACACATCCACGCATCAAAACGTAAATATCTGTTGAGTACTTAAACATCTCTTCTGTTTTTGTCTCCTGCAGATGATCCTGTGGGACTGGGACCTGAAACAATGGTCCAAACCTCAGTATCAGGTCAGTTTTAACTCTTCGCACAATGTCAGGACTGCCTGCTTTCTCTTCTGGGCAAAAAAAACACACACACACACACACACAGTCCCCTCTGAAAGTATTGTTACAGCAAGGCCAGTTCTTTTGTTTTTGCTATACACGAAAGACATTTGGGTTTGAGATCAAAAGATGAATATGAGACAATAGATCAGAATTTCAGCTTTTATTTCCTGATATTTACATCATCTGGACGTGTTAAAACGTTGCCATTGGTGGCAGACCACTCAATTTTTAGTTCAGCAAAAGTATTGGAACAGATAGTCTTAAAGTAAGTAACACTGAATTCTCCATCAACATTGTTGACATCGCTGTTAAATACTCAAGCAGTGTTCGGAACCTCAGTGTTATTTTTGACTCCACCCTTTCCTTTGAACCCCATATTAGGTCACTAAATAACAGTGCTTTTCTTCAGCTCAGTAATTTAGCCTGATTTTAACCCCTTCTCATTCTGAAAG
Source organism: Pangasius sanitwongsei (assembly GCA_037576675.1). Classification (NCBI taxonomy): domain Eukaryota; kingdom Metazoa; phylum Chordata; class Actinopteri; order Siluriformes; family Pangasiidae; genus Pangasius; species Pangasius sanitwongsei. Next base: position 36,588 of record CM075013.1, on the reverse strand, counting down.
ATGCCAAAACCCTGGTCCATGCTTTCATTACCTCACATCTAGATTACTGTAATTCCCTCTTAATTGGTATATCTGAATAAAAACATTAATAAACTGCAAAACATTCAACACTCAGCTGCCAGGGTCCTCGTGTACATTGAGCGATCGGCACATATTTCACCCGTTCAGTTACGCTGCCTGCGTCGTCCCGGGTGAAATACAAACTACTGCTCTTTACATTTAAAGCACTCCATGGTCTTCTCTGGTCTTCATGTTGGTTTATCCTTTTTAACAACAAATGCAGTCTTCACAGGTGAAAACCGGGGCTTTCACCAAGAGAAGACATTCAGAGCTATTAATTGTTTAAACAATCTAACAGGACTCACCTGGGCAACAAGAAACACCTGTCAGTCACATGGTCCAGTATTTTTGATCACTTGAAAATGGGTGAGTTCAAAGAAAGAGTGCCATGTTCTAGGTGGTTTAACACGTCTAGATGTAAATATCAGGAAATGAAAGCTGAATTTTTGAACCATCATGAGTGGTGTGTGTGTGTGTGTGTGTGTGTGTGTGAGACAAAGCGTGAGCGTTGTGTGTGTAAAAGCATGAGCGGTGTGTGTGTGTGTGTGTGTGTGTGAAAGCGTGAGCAGTGTGTGTGTGTGAAAGCGTAAGTGGTGTGTGTGTGTGTGTGTGTGTTTGAAAGCGTGAGTTGTGTGTTTGAGAAAGTGTGAGTGGTGCGTGTGTGTGTGTATTTGAAAACGTGAGTTGTGTGTGTAAAAGCGTGAGCAGTGTGTGTGTGTGAAAGCATAAGTGGTGTGTGTGTGTGTGTGTGAGAAAGTGTGAGTGGTGCGTGTGTGAAAGGGTGTGTGGTGTGTGTGTGTGTGTGTGTGTGTGTGTGTTTGAAAACGTGAGGTGTGTGTAAAAGCGTGAGTGGTGTGTGTGTGTGAAAGCGTGAGTGGTGCGTGTGTGAAAGGGTGTGTGTGTGTGAAAGCGTGTGTGGTGTGTGTGAAAGCGTGTGTGGTGTGTGTGAAAGCGTGAGTGGTGTGAAAGCGTGAGGTATGTGTGTGTGAAAGCGTGAGTTTTGTGTGTGTGAGAGCGTGAGGTGTGTGTGTGTGTGTGTGTGTGTGTGTGTGTATTTATCACAAAAAGTGAAGAGGAAGGACTGAGAAAGTAAAAAATAATCTGCTGTAACTCAGTGTCACCACTGGGGGGCGACAGAAGCTCCACTCGCACTATTCAATCTCCTGCATTTAAAAAAGAAACATGCAGTGTTAATGCTTCTGTTATTTATTTTATTTCTTATTATTATTTTCTTTTCTTTTTCCACTCTTTCGCTACTGCATTGAAACCGGTCCAGTTTACATCTATATATTACTTATTTATTTATTTATTTTTATTATAGCTTTACATTATATTTGGTATTTAAAGTTACTAAAACGAATGGCTAATATTCCCACGTACATGTTGCCATTCTTTTTATATGTTTAAGTAGGGCTGGGGTGATGTGATCATATAATTTCTATATTGTTATGAATTATGTCACAGTACAGTTCTCTGAGATGTATTGTGTTCTTATTTACTAACAATTCTAAAGTAAGATTTTCTTTTTGATCTTCAACCTTTAAATGCAGTCAGATAAAATTATCTCTAATTTATCACAGTGTTATAATGTCTGTGTGTGTGTTGCAGGGTTCACTGTGTGGAGCAGATCTCTCAGTGATTAGTGACGTGAGGAATCTGATCTCAGACCTGCTGCAGGACTCATCTCTGTCTCCACACGTCGTGTCGTCGTTGCGCAGCATCAGCAGTTTGATCAGCAGCGTCTCGGGCTCCTGCCGGCCGCGTCCCAATCCATTCACACCGTTCCCAGGGTTCTACCCCTGTGCTGAGGCAGAGGATCCGAGTGACAGAGCTGAGAGAAAGCCTGTGAAGGTAGGAAGTCCCTGATATGCCAACTGGGTAACGTCATGATTTAAGACCAATATCGTAATAATTTACACCACAATAGACTTTTCTGAGAGGATCTTGGGAACAACAGCACTGATCATCACACCCATGTGCGTTTCTTCCCCAAATTGTTGTCACATATTCTGAAGCACACAGTTGTACAGAACGTCTCTGTGTGCTGTAGCATTACAATTTCCCTTCACTGGAACTAAGAGGCCCAAACCTGCTCCAGCATGACGATGCCCCTGTGCACAAAGCGAGCTCCATGAAGACATGGTGTGTGAAGGTTGGAGTGGAAGAACTCGAGTGTCCTGCACAGAGCCCTGACCTCAACCCCACTGAACACCGACTGCACCCCAGACCTCCTCGACATCCCAACATTGTGACAGTGTGTTTCACTGATTATCATAAAGATCTACACATGTCTGTGCCATTTCTTCTCCTGTACTGAGCACAGGTTACAGGTTATATAAGGGCAACTCATCTCTGTCTCTCTTTCTGTCTGTCTTTCTCTGTCTGCCTCTCTGTCTTTCTCTCAGGGCCTGAGTAGTAGGAATAGTCTTCCCACTCCTCAACTGAGACGGAGCTCTGCGTCCTCATCCCTCTCTCCTCTGGAGACACTCTCGTCCCCTCGATGGGAGCGCAGTAATGGAAAGAGATCTCACACTGAGCTTAGTGCCAGCAGGTCAGAGTCCTCACCCTCTCACCAGAGAACTAAAGTCACGGCATCGTCTGAACCTGATTATCACCTACTCCTGCTCGCGACTGAGGATCAGAACGCCTCAGCGAAGCTCAAAAAGCCCTTTAGTCCTTTAAAATTTTTGACAATATTTTAGAAGTTTAGACTCTTGGCACTTGTTAATTACATTTACACTTATTCATTTAGCAGTTGCTTTTATCCAAAGTGACTTACAAATGAGGAAAAACAAGCAAACTGATACATCAAGCAGAGAGCAATACAAGTAGAGCTACCATACAAGATTTTTAACTGAGTGCTAGAGGAGCAAAGAGCACAGAGTAGAGGTGTAAGAGCCAGGGTAAGTGCAGATTTTTTTTTTCTGAGTGGGGACAAGTTAGGGGTTAGTCAAGTGTTCACGGAAAAGGTGGGTCTTTAGCCGTTTTTTGAAGATAGTGATGGATTAACTCTGTAGTCTGCTATGGTGATTATGCTATTTTGTTATTAGCCCACAAGGTGGCACTGTCACACAGACTTTTGAAAATAATGAGCAAAAAGCCTATGATTATTATTTTATAATTATTTTATGTGCAGCATGTTACCAAACTGCTCTGTATTCGTGTGATTTCCATAATGACTCAATCTCTAACAGTAAACTATCTCTAACAGTCAGGGATCATTCTCCAACGGGCCAAACAGCAACCTGCTGACCATCCCGAAGCAAAGATCCTCCTCTGTTACACTCTCCTACGGCCACACCATGCCCAGAAGACCAGGTCAGTCTGCATTTTCTTCTTCTACTTTTTCTTTTTCTTATCACATCCACATTACAGAGTGCCCAAACCTCCACACTTTGAGGATATGCTGGTGCTTTTGCACATTTTCCCAAGAAAATCTGTCACTTTTGGAGTTCAGATATGGAAATGAGAATAGCTTTAAGTGGACGTGCCTTTAAGATAATAGATGGGCGTGTCATTGGATTCATATAAGGTCTTCAAGCACAAAAAATTAAGATATTGGCATTAATATAAATGCACATATTTCCACAAAATTTTAAGTCATTTATATATTTTTTTTATCATACTTGTACCACTAGACATTCAGGGTGTCTGTCCTTTATGGTAGGTGCGTCTCCGAGTCTGAGTCCGCTCAGTTCTCCAAGTCACAGCCCCCCGTCATGTCCGAGCTCATCGCTGATCACTCGTTCTCCAGTGGAGTTTCCTGACACGGCCGACATCCTCACTAAGCCCAGCGTAAACCTGCACAAAGCGCCGGGGTTTTCGCTCAGCTCACTCTGCACCAGGTAACAACCCCACTGATGCCCTCTAACCTTTTCCTGACCTGAGGTTGGGACTGTGATGTCACAGTGTGGGGATCCACTTAACCTGCTGGGTTATGAACATTTACCAGGCATTAAATTAAACAGAGACTTCCAGAAGCTAGATTGTAAGCGATAACATGCAAAAGTATTCCCTGCTGGAATATCTTAAAAATATTAACGTGTCCGTTCATTTTTTAAAAAAAAATAATTTATCTTCTGCTCCTCAGCTACTTTTAATGAACTTGTCAATTTAAAGCCTCAGGAGAATGTCAGAGCTTGCTAGCTAAATATACATTTCATGGCTAATGTCCCTTTTTTCAAATTACTTACATTCATTTACATTCATGGCATTTGGCAGACGCCCTTATCCAGAGCGACTTACAATTGTCTAATTTATGAGCAGCTGAGGGTTAAGGGCCTTGCTCAAGGGCCCAGTGGTACTTCTGTCTCTGTATGTATTTTAAATAATTTTTTGAAAAAGACCATGCATAAAATATAACATTAAAAATTTTAAAGGATATAGCACTTGAAAATAATTTTACTGCTCAGGTTTGGTAGATTTTCTCAAAGTGTCACAAGCTCTTAAGTTTGACTTGCAAGAGCTGAATAAAAAAAACCCTGAATCGTTACTTCACCGATTGTTCTGAACTAGAATATTCAGGAGTTTGCAGTGACACTGTAGCTGGTTTGTTGATAAATCTGCTATGATTCCAAAAGATTTCACAGCCTCATGTGTGCCATTTGAAAACGTGAAATGGATCTGATTCTGTGCTGCAGCGTGTGTTGCTTTCTTGATATTTTAGCCGTACTTGCATGTTTCACGTGTCAAGGACTTAAAACAGTCTTTTAGATGAGAATTTCAGTTCAAACATGAACCGTTCTCTAACTGTTTTAGAGAATCACATTTAAAATTTAAAAATTTCCCACTGCTCATGCGCTGTATTTACATTACTGTTGTACAGTGTGACATTTTGTGTGTGTGTGTGTGTGTGACAGTTGTGGGCGGCAGATACTGAAGAACAGCTCTAACGCTGAGGTGGGTGATGGTCACATGACCTCGGGGCCTGACATGCAGAGAAGACGATCAGGTTGGGCCTTCATCAAACACACGCCTCACACACACACCTCACTCACTCCTCACACACACGCCTCTCACCTCACTCACTCCTCACACACACACACACACGCCTCACATACACACCACACTCACTCCTCACACACACGCCTCAGACACACGCCTCAGACACACCTCCCTCACTCCTCACACACACACACCTCACTCAATCCTCACACACACACACGCCTCACACACACACCTCACTCATTTCTCACACACACGCCTCACATTCACGCCTCACACATACACGCCTCACATACACGCCTCACATACACGCCTCACACACACACCTCACTCACTCCTCACACACACGACTCACACCTCACTCACTCCTCACACACATCTCACCCACACATCTCACTCACTCCTCTCACACACACACACGTCACTCACTCCTCACACACACGTTGCTCACTCCTCACACACATACACGCCTCTCACTCAAACCTCACACACGCACATGCCTCATTCACACTCCTCACACACACTTCACACTCGCCTCTCACACACGCCTCACACTCCTTACATTCCACTTTACATCGTATGAAACCCCTTAATGTAATTTGACCAGGTGTTGTTTCAGTCCTTGAACATCTTGTGTGTATTTGTTTACTACTTTATTGTAAAGGTAGAAAATCACCAAAAATTATACCATACAATCTATTATGAGTCAGATATTGCATGGTTGCTTTTCTCAGCTGAGGGAACAGAATACAGCAGTGATGGGCTGATCAGGGAGGAGAGTGGGGAAGTAGATGCTCAGGGAGAGGAAGCAAGACTGACTGCAAAAGCTAAAGAACGAGCTCAGCATGAGGAAGAGGAGGAGGAAAAGCAAAGCTCGGGTGTGCAGGAGACACCATCTCGTCCTGAGGTACAATAAGCATCTGTATTTCTGCATGAACTAGAGGAATGTTAATATTATCGCCTTGTTTTCTGATGGAAATCAATGAGCAACATAAAGATAAGAACAGAAGAGAAGAAAAAATGAATAAGAGGGGAGAAAAAGAGGACATTGAAAGAAAGTAATAATGAAAGAAACTGAGATAAACCAAAAGCATTAAAGAGAAAAAACATAACAAATAGCAATTTTATTCCTGAAATAATATGACTGAGTAAGCAAGCTAAATTTGTTTCAAACTATGTTTCCCAAATCAGGAAACTGTTTATAGTTGAAAGATCAAAGAACCGAAAAGTTTGCTGATTTATTTTTACTTTTTTTTTTTTTTTTTTTTTTTTTTTTTTTTTTGCACACCACGCATGGTCTGTGTAGGTGATATGGAGCAGTGGCTCAATAAATAAATCAGAAATGTGTGCACACAACTGTTAACTTATTTGCCACACAAAGACAAATAAGAAAAATTAGAGAAATGTCTCTAAATAATCCAATGCCTGAACACTCTGGACTAGTTTCAAGTCTTTGAATATGGTTTCTGTGATGTAGTTGGGGTGGGGAATTTTGCTGAAACCCTGCCCACAAGCTTTTTACTAAATGCTTTTCAAGCTCTGTATGAAAGTAAAAAATTTTGTGCAACTTTTGTTGTTTTGTCATGCTTGATCCTGGTCCCAATGCACACAACTAGTCTCAACATCAAGTTTTCTGGCAAGTTTTTTTAAAAACGAGCAAAAAAAAAGAAATAAAGACAAATAGTACACTATTCATATTTCTGTATTCTTTTAGTACACAGTATCTGTTCAATCCAAATAATGTATTCATATTCAGTTACATCTCTAACATGAGCTTTTGGGTAGCACAAAAAAAACTCTTAAGAAGTATTAAATCTAACTTTATATAGTTGTAGAAACACATGTGGAATGAACTCTTCTCTAAAATGCCAGTGTTTGAGATTAACACTTATTGTGGAAAAAGAACTTTGCCTGTCCAGTCCACGTCACAGTTCCCACCTTATCGTAAAATGGTGTAGGCAGGGGAGGTGGTCAGAGGTCAACAGGGCCAGAGGTCTTGTGAGCTGAAATCTGTTGAGCATGTAACTGGACTTTGTGTTCTAATCTTGAAGAGTTTTGTTTGATCAGTTATCTAAAGGGAAAATTCATAATGGATAAGGTGTGGGATATCTTTAAATCTCCATCACTTATCAAAATGATCTGCATTACTGAAAACCTTCATGAATAAAAATCTTGTCATTTCTCCTGTGGCATCTCCTAGGAATTCAAGTTAGATCCCCTGCTGGAAGACCATGAAGCTCTGTTGGAGAAGCTCAACAACTGGAACTTCCAAATCTTTGACCTGATGGAAAGGACGGGAGGGAAGTCGGGACAGATCCTCAGCTATGTTAGTAAAGAAACAATTGCCGGATTCTTGTTGATCATTTTTATTTATAATTAAAAAATATTAATAATAATAAAAAATATTATTGAGTTCATATTAAAATAATATGCCAAATGAAACCTGGGGTATGTTTTTGAATTTTTTTTTATAAAAATGTTTCTTCGTGAGGTTTTTTTTTTTTTTTTTTTTTTTTTTTTTTTTAAAGTATATTTTTCCCGCGACAACACTAATAAAAACTGACATGGCAGTTGTTTAGCACTGATTTTGGCACAGACCTGTTTTAGGGCATATGGTATGACACTGTTACAACATGTTTTTATTGTGTTCCCCAGATATTTGTAAAAACAATAAAGAACAAAAATAAAAGTAAATATCTTTTTTTTTCCCTCCTATACTATGAAATATTATCCATATTTTTGGTACCACAAATTCATACCTAGTCATACCTCCTGAACCAGCAAAGTGAACCAGCAACTTAAGTGTTTAATTTCCCAAAAATAATGAAGCCTGAGTTTTTTGCCAGAAGCAGTCAGCAGCAATGTCAAAGAGCGAACATTTTGGTTCATTCTGCGCAACAGACTTCCCTCCAGAATTTATATTTTAGCAGGAATACTTTTGATTAATGGGCATTAACATCTAGAACATCTCATTTTTGAACATCTAATTTTAATCTGATGTGTGGGGGATTTTTTTTTTTTTTTGCATAGGTTCTGTAGCCATATCTCACTAGCCAAGATCTCACCAAGAGAAACTCAATAAAGTTCTACTTAGATCCATTTAGTGTTAATTTGCAGCAGGATGTGATTGGCACCTTGCATTATGTTTGTGTGTTGCAGTGCTGATGATCCTTTACAGCTCAGTCTGATAGATGCTGATCATCAGGGACTTGATGCCTCACTGAAGGCCTGTTGTGTGTCTTAATGAAGTTTTGTTTGTTCTGATATCTCTCAGGTGGCCTACACTTTGTTCCAGGACACGGGTCTGTTTGAAATCTTCAAAATCCCCGTCCGGGAGTTCATGACGTACTTCTGTGCTCTGGAGAATGGCTACCGTGATATACCCTGTGAGAATTAGATTAGTGTCATCAAAAGTAAATTAAACTTTAAAATGGCATGTGAGGGAAATCTGCATTGGGAAAACCTTCAGTGAACTTTAGAGTTAAAAAAAAAAAAAACAGATATTGTACAATGGATAGTGTTTGAACATCTCTGATGTCTTGGTTTGTGAACGTACTTCTTCCTCAGATCACAATCGTGTCCATGCCACAGATGTCCTTCACGCTGTGTGGTACCTCACCACCAGACCCATACCAGGCTTCCAGCAGATCCATAATGAACATGTGACAGGAAGTGACACAGGTACCCAAACTCAGTGAGATATCTGTGCTGCTTTTGATTTTCTTTCTTCCAGGGTAGCATGAGAACTAAACGGAGAAATGTGGCCGGAGCTGGAAACAGTGCAGGTTGTTGATTGGTCAAACACAGTGGTCACAGAATGGTCCTGGTCAAAGTCTTGGATTTTTCTAGGGGATTGTTTGGCTCAGTGATCTTTAGTAGTGTCGGTCTGATAAAGTTTCTCTTTCAGATCTCCTTTTTATGCAGGAAACATTGTAATTTTTGTCTATAATTTAATGCTTGTTTTTCGTCACTCTGTATGTCTCAGCATGTTCATCCTGTGAGGGAGAGTTACAACAGATATTTTAACCAAATAAATAAGCTACAGGCTTGTAAATTTTATTTTGAAGGAAATCAGTTGGTGAATTTTTGTGAGCAGTATTTATCACTAATCTCCAATCCCTCCAGAGACACTACTACTACTTTCAAATATACTGGACACAGGAACTCGACCAGGGTACAGAGAGTTCTGGATTTGGTTTTGGCACTGCACTGTGACGCACTGTCCACTGAAAAAAGGCCCCATCACTGTACCAACAGGCAGCAGCGACAAAACCACGCCTGTGCTGGTTGTTTCTGTGCTAATTTTATCCCTCTGATCCGGCGAGAGTAAATCAGACTGATCAGAGCTGCAGTTCTCATAAGAGTCTGCGCTGTGATTGAGATCCACCGCCGTTGCTGGCTCAGCATGTTCACAACTTATTTTAAGGCCACTGATGACCGTTTTAATTTCTCAAATGGAGTGCAGCCTGAGTCATTCGGTTTGCTATAGCGAAAGGGGCTCATGCTTTAAAAGGAAGAGGTGTTGAGTTTGTGAAAAGTCAGTGACTTCACTGTCTGGCAGCAGAAATTTGCAGCACGCACACAATGCTGAGATCGGCTTTTCTAAGCATATGAGCAGACAATAAAAAAACTATGTAATACAGTTTCACACCATCATGAGGTTGTGTATTTCCTTTGCTACTACTTTTTCTTTCTTTCTTTCTTTCTTTCTTTATGCATTTTAGTAGATTATTTGTGTGTGATCAGTAAGAACATGTTATCCTGTAACCTCGTACAAGAATGATGTAGTTTGTGTTAATGAAAGGCATAATTTTCTCTTTAATTTTTATATATAATTTTTAAGACATTACTTGATTTTTATTTTTAGTCAAATACGTATGTCCTGTTTATAAGGCACTGAGGTTCTTTTCTTTTTCTCCTCATCACAGACTCAGACAGTGGTATCTCTCCTGGTCGGGTTTCTTACGCTTTGTCAAAAAGCTCCTCCATCTCAGACAATAGTTACGGCTGCTTGGCCTGGAACGTCCCTGCCCTCGAGCTCATGGCACTATATGTAGCAGCTGCTATGCACGACTACGATCACCCAGGTCGCACAAACGCCTTTCTTGTAGCTACTAACGCCCCTCAGGTATGTGCCATTTTATTGTTTTGTTTATTAATTTATATATTTAAACCATTGTAACGATTAAAAATCTTAACGCAACTTTACCAGGGATTTGATGCATTGACCGATTTTATAATTTAGGAAAGATTAAAATATCCCCAGAATCCACAAATTTCTCTTTCTCTCTTATCTCCTTCTTGTGTCTGGCAGGCGGTGCTGTACAACGACCGCTCGGTTTTGGAAAACCACCATGCTGCCGCTGCATGGAGCCTTTTCCTGTCTCAGCCTGAGTTTAACTTTCTGTCCAACCTGGACCATGTTGAGTTCAAGCGTTTTCGCTTTCTTGTTATTGAGGCCATCCTCGCCACAGACCTGAAGAAGCACTTTGATTTCTTAGCTGAGTTTAACTCCAAGGTGATTTTTAAAAATGTGACATTTAGGGTTTTTTTTTTTAGATTCAACTTAAGGATAAAACTCAGTGGTTTTTAACCATTTTATGCCCTTGAGTTCAGACCAAGTAAGTTTTCTTTTTGCAAGAGAATCCTAAGACATTTCCACCTTTTAGAAATGTAAATGTGCTAATGACTGACTGATATACTGTTTGTTTTTTCAGGTTACAGATGTGAATAGCCCAGGTATTGACTGGACTAATGAGAATGACAGGTTGCTGGTATGCCAAGTGTGCATCAAGCTGGCAGATATTAATGGACCAGCAAAAGAGCGCAAACTTCACCTGAAATGGACAGAGGGCATTGTGAATGAGTTTTATGAACAGGTACTGAGTAGTGCTGCATTTACGATGCATACCTTAGAGGTGCTAATTAAATTAAAAGGCACATAGTTGTCAGCCTCAGTTATGATATTACTCCCTTTTTTGCAGGGAGATGAGGAGGCTCGCCTCGGATTACCCATCAGCCCTTTCATGGACCGCTCTGCGCCACAGCTGGCCAAGCTGCAGGAGTCCTTTATCACGCACATTGTCGGGCCACTGTGCAACTCATACGACGCTGCTGGCCTCCTCCCAGGTTACTGGGTTGATGAAGAAGAGGTGGATGAAGAAGATGGAGAGGAGGATGATGCTGAAGAGACAGAGACTGACGATGAAGACCTTGATGAAGAGCTCCAATTAAGTACGTATTGCTTGGAATGATAGCCTCAACATTTTAAACACTTGTTTGTTTCAGTATTATCACCTCGTTGAAAAGAAAACTCTCTTAGCTGGTTAAATTAGTTATTTGTTTAGCCCAACTGAGTCCCTTATAAAATATTGCAGTTCAAACAGAAATAAATGCAGGAGCATGAGATTAAAACAAAAAAGTCTAGTGCACAGACAAAGTTCTGAAAAACTAAGCAAAACCTGTAAACGTTGAATTTCATTTACTTATCTGGAGGAATTCAGTTGAAACTCAGATGAGGACTTTGTTGGTGTGGCTCTGACACTCCAGTGACACAGAATCTAAACCAGACCTACCACTGCCCTGTTTTATTCCTTTGTTAGCTTTTAATTATTTAGGTTTCTGTTTGCAGAGCCGAGGAAAAGCCATCAGCGTCTGTTCTGCAGCATTATGCAGCACCTGACTGAAAACCACATGGCGTGGAAGCAGATCATCGAGGAAGAGGAGAAGAACTGTGACCTGGGCCTTCATCAGCAGCAAGAGCAGCAGCAGGCAGACTCGTTGAGCCTTCCTCCTCCCTCCTCAACCTCAGATGACATTCAGGTCATTGAGGAGGAGGCTGAAGAGGAGGAGCGACAGCAGGAGGGGGATTGAGTTGAGCCGGTTGGCTAAGAAAAAACTAGGGGAGGGGCCTGAAGCAAACAATTGACTCTTTGCTCTTTCCTCTCCTGCATCAGAACACAGACACACAGTCCGAATTGACACCAGAAGATTCTGCCAGATCTCCTGTACTGAAATGAATCACTGTGACGCAAATGCAGTTCACATGGTGTTTGAAAAAAAAAAAAAAAAAAAAAAAAACTGAAAAAAGGCCTTACTACTGTGAGAGCATCCTATGCACTTTCACCCCATGGAGAATGATGGAGGATGAGAAAAAGGGTTGAAAAAAAAAAAAGACAATGAAATAATGAACGAAACTCTCTATGGTTATTTGGCTGTGATGCTGCCTTGAAAGCAGAGCTCTTAACTCTCCTGTAGGTACTTATTACAATTATTTTAAAAAAAAAACAAAACAAAAAAAAAACAGAATGGCAGAAGACTTTCAAGTCATCACTTGTTACCAAAGCGAACAGTTAAAAACAAATGAGGCTGAGGCTATATCAGGCTCAGTGTCAGGAATACTCTAGAAGCATAAATCAAATGTGCCTGTCTGAACCTTTATCGTGTTTTTTTTTTTTTTTTTTTTTTTTTTTTTTTTTTGGGTGCCCCCGCGTGGTCCAGGTGATGGACTCCGACCCTCAGCACGACACGTGCAGTTTCCTCCTCATGCTGGCGACACGAAAACACTGTATCATTGAACTCAGCCACTAGGACTTTAACATGGAAATGCTGACATTTTGACTGAAAAAAAAAAAAAGAATATTTACTTCTGCATCATTTCCGGATGCTTTTTTTTTTTTACTCACCTGCCTTTAGTTTTAGTTTCCTTTGTTATACATTTTTGTGTGTTCATGAGGTTTTTTTTTTCTTTCCTCCTCAGGAATGCAAAGTTGCCATTTGTTTTTCCTCTTGTAAACTGTTAAAAGCATTAAGTATGGAACAGAGAAGAAACACTGTTCTAATGAAGGGATCTTACTTCTTTTATTTCTTTTATAAGTTTCTCTCTCTATAGTGTGTGTGTGTGTGTGTGTGTCAGGTCCATAAGTATTTGATCATTGACAAAGTTACTGTTATTTTAACTGTCTACTGTGGAAATTAAATATTATTATACTTTAATTTGAGGGAATTTACATCCATATTGGGTGAATGGTGCAGGAATTCTATCTCTTTTATGGGACCAAAGGTAATTGGACAAACTCATAAAATAAATTAAATTTTTAATACTTGGTAATGAATCTTTTGCAGTGACTGACTGACTGAAGTCTGGAACTCATAGACATCACCAGACGCTGGGTTTCTTCCCAGGCGATGATCTGCCATGGCTTTACTGCAGCTGTCTTCACTTCCTGTTTGTTCTTGGGGCGTTTTTCCTTTAGTTTTACCTTCAGCAAGTAAAATGGAGCTCAGTTGGGTTCAGGTCAGGTGATTGACTTGGCCATTGCAGAGCATTCCACTTCTTTGCCTTAAAAACTTTTGGGTTGCTTTTGAAGTACGCTTCAGGTCATTGTCCATCTGCACTGTGAAGCTCCGTCAAGTGAGTGTTGAAGCATTTGTCTGAATGTGAGCAGATAATATCGCCTTGCACACTTCAGAATCCATCCTGCTGCTTCAGTCAGCAGTCACATCATCAGTAAATGATGAACTCCACTGGCAGCCGTACACACCGCCGCACTTGAAATCAACTCTAGACCTTTTGTCTGCTTACTGGTAAGGGAAATAATGATCATAACATCTGGCGATGGAACAGCAGAGCAGTCAATTGTCCAATTACTTTTGGGGGACCATGTATAAAAAGTCATTCCTAAACCATTCACCCAATTTGGATGTAAATTCACTCAAAGCTGGAAGTCTGCATTTTGAACTCATTCATTAGTTAATTTCAACTCCAATATACTGTGGTAGACATCTAAAATAAGAATAACATTGTCAACCTCCAAATGCCTATGGACCTGACTGTATGACTGTATAAGACACAAATGTGCATACACACACATTTTTCTTCACGGTTTCTCAGGATTCATGCAGAGTGATTGTCCTGTTTGGACAGTTTAAAGTTTAAAGGAAGTGATTTCAGACACCTTGTCAGAATATCAGACAATTTTCAGTTCAGATGTTGGGAAAGACATGGGCATTTGTGGCTTTGTTCTGGTGTGAAGAAGCTGAAATTCAATCAGATAAAAGAAGATTGCAGATAGTGAGCACTATCAGCTCCCCAAACCCAAAGTATTATTTTCTGTTTTGATCCAAAACAGCGTCTGAGAATGTAATGAAAATTGACGTATGTAATAGGCAAGTTGTTTTTGTCAAGTGCCTATTTTATTTGAACCATACACATTCTTTCGTTAAATCACAATGCAGACACGTACTTTTTCTTTTGTTTTTTCTTTTTTTTCCTTTTTTTTAGTAATCTTTGCCAAACATGCAAGCAGGCCAGTGAATCAATTTGAAGTGATCCAGGGTTTCACCTCAAAAAGAAAAGCTGTACACTTTTTATATTTTCGTATCCTTCACCATAAGGCAGGTTTAATACTAATAGCTCTATATATTTTTCTCTAAAGCAAGAACTCTAGGCATTCCACTAGAATAAAGAACAGGAAGGGGAGACTGACATGCTGCTCTCCTCATTGCATTTTGTTTGGAGAGGAAAGTTCTCAAGTAGGCAGTGTACATCAAGCTATATTTAAAGAAAAAAGAAACAAAAAAAGAGAAACAAACTATAAATGTGCACATTTTACTACCAAACAAGTGTTTAATCTCTGCACAGAAAGAGTATCTGCATATATAAATATATATAAAATATATATTATATATTTTTTAATTAATCAACTGAATGCGTCTGTTTTCTACATACAGCTGACATTGTACATTAAGAATCTGTAATTATCATCCTGTTTCCAGAGTTTTTAATCTAATACTATTTACAAATGTGGATATGTTTGGGTGTGGTGTTATTATTTTAATAATAATTTGGGGTGCGTTGTCTTTGTGTTTCTGTGCATAACCACTCTGCTGAGAATCTTTTTTCCCTCTAAAGCTGGATGCTGTGAGTCAGCTAGCTGCAGTGCCAAACACCCCCTCGTCTCCTCGTTCACCTCTCTCTCTCTTTCTCTCTCTCTCACTCTCTCTCCCTCTCCCTCTCACTCACATTCTCTGTCCCTTCCACTGCCACTCGCTTTGTCATGCACTTTGGCCTTCATTAGTTTTGGATTAGTTGAGGGTTGCTACCAAACAACTGGTTCATTCGTTCATTTGTTCTTTCTTTCTTTCTTTCTTTCTTTCTTTCTTTTTTCCTCCCTTCCCTCCTTCCTTCCTTACTTTTTATTTCCTGTACATCTGTCATCACCAGGAATCCAGCGCCTTCTGTTCACTTCAGTGCTTTGTGCCGTTAAACATTTCTCCTCATTTCTATATTTTTTTCACTGCAATGCCCTCCAACCTTTTTCTTGTCCTCGTTACATTTAGAAACACTTTTTATGTAGCAAGTAAGATAGCAGTGTCTGATGTATCCAGTTCAGTCTTTTCAACTTTGTAGGGAGAAACTGACCCCCCCCCCCCCCCCAACTGTTATTTATATCTGTCCATAAAGAATACCATCCCTGAAAATATTTTTAATGTCAGTGTCGTTCCTTTGAATGAGCATTATAAAATGTTTTTGTATGAGTGTACTGAATATGTTCTGAGTGTGTCCTAGACACAGGCACAGCATTTTAATCTTTCCCCTCCTTTCCATGGCTGTGGAATTTGGCTGTAATTCTTCAACGTTATCGGCAGCTGGACGTCTCTCTGGGAATGGTTTTGTTTACTTATCACACGCTCACTGAGGAAATTCCCTGCATCCTCTGGGGTAGAGCTGCCTGGAAGATGACAGTGGGTGGATGATGAGTCCCTAAGAGAAGGGTATCCTCCTAAACCAAGATCATCCACATCATCCCAGAAGACAGCATCACTGTGACAGCTTACCCAGAGTATACCTGCCCCTGGTGCTACCTGCTTCATCACTTGTTGGACTTGCTTATCATCCCTGAGTGGATGAAACCAGATGGGCTCTACTGGCTGCCAGTTATACCTATCATCCTGCACTTTTTGTAATTTGGAACACAAGGTTTAGACCTAGTACTAGATGAAGACGTCCCTGGCAAATCCGGTCTGTAATTAAACTGCTACATCAAACCATTGTGCCTGCAGTTGTGATTGCAGTTATAAGTTGGACACAATGCAACACTTGGTACACATCGAAATATAAATTAAAACTAAAGGAATTCTGTTAATTCACCAGTGTTAGTTTAGTTTATTCATTTATAAAGCACATTTAAAAACAACTGAAGTTGAAACCAAAGTGCTGCACAAGTTGTATAAAGCAGATCTATACACAAAAAAAAATTAACAATACAAAATACCAAAAGACAAATGGGCATTTTCCAGGCTCAGACTGAATTAAAAGATAAAGAATAAAAGTGAGTCTTCAAGGAGGATTTGAATATAGCAATATAGGAGGATGATCTTATATGAAAAGGAAGACTATTCCAAAGCCTGGGAGCGAGAAAGCCTGGTCGCCTTTGGCTTTGGAACGTGAACGTGGTACTGAAGGAGTGATTGACTTGATGATCAAAGAGATCTTGGGGCAGTGTAC
>CM075013.1:5226-19975 GCA_037576675.1 Pangasius sanitwongsei | reverse complement strand
AAGCTGAAAGTCTACACTTCCATCACATCTTGATTGTTTTATTTCAAATCCATTGTGGTGGTGTATAAAGGCAAAATAAAAAAAACTCCATCATTATCCAATGGACCTGACTGTATAACAAATGCACATGGTTTGGTACAAAGCTCTGACTTCCTACAAAGTGTATATCACAATGTTACTTTCAATGACACCCCTATGGAAATAGTTGCAGACCTATGTCTTGGCAGGCTATTTCCCCTGAGATAAAACAGAGACCGTTAGTTCAGCACTGCTACATGGACACGAGCCAAAGTTATGCAATTGGCATTTGCAAAGCATTCTGAGAAAGGCAGCTGCGCTCCTTTTCAGTCTGCTACACAAATGCGAGAACTGTGTGTTCTCAATTTCGAGGAATGTTAAAAAAAAAAAAGAGGCCTGCAAAACTGTTTGAAAGGTGCACTCTGTAAATTATTGACATAACATGACTTCCCTTACATTTACAACCACAGTGCAGTTTTTTTGGTCAGTTCAAGTTACGAAATACACAACCCTCATTTACAACAGTGTTCTAAATATACATTTCCAGGATTCATCCACTGCTCACTCTCTGCATGAGCTTTGTGAAGCCTTATAGCGGACATGTTCAAAGCATTCTGCACAGTCAGTACCAGAGTTCAGTGCTTTCTGCCAAACATGACAGAATTCAGAGCAAGAAAGCTAAGCTGGTTGGTTGAGCTTCTCAATAAGATCCCCTGAGGTGAGAGAATATATGCCTTTGGCAAACAGATGAAGTTTTATTGTTGTCTCCTGATAGCGCATATGGTATAAGGCTGTGGCTGCAGGGTCATGCCAAGTTTAGGAGTGATGCTTGGAATGTAGCCTTTGGGAAACTGCAGGCGAAACCTCTGGAGCAACGTGGTGAAAAAGAGGAACATCTCCATTCTGGCCAGCTGCTCACCAAGACATTGGCGTCTGCCTAAAGAACATAAGACATATTAGCCATGTAAAGATGAAAACGAGAGTTATGAATTAACAAAAATTTGGGAAAAAGTCCATGTCTGAAATCAATCTCCTTCCTAGTTAACTTCCTTTAAATTTCCATCTTCCTTTTGTTCCTGTTTTCGCCCCCACATCTCCTATATTCAGTAACTTCTAGCATAACTCTATGCATTTAGGGGCCTGGTTGCATTTAGGAGTCTAGCTTAAGTAAGATGCCACCTAGAACTGAAGCGCTGACTCTCATAACACCATTGGTTGAAGGTGGTATCTGCGTATGCAAAACTTCATGTATGACGTTCCAGGGCTTAGATCAATTTTCATACAATTTTGATTGTTGACAAAAATGCTTACCCACTGAAAAAGGAAGAAAGGCCTCCCGTTTGATGAAGTTCCCATTTTTGTCCAGAAACCTTTCAGGGCAGAAGATAGCAGGGTTGCTCCAGTATTTCTCATCAAAGTGCACGGAATACAGGTTGGTGATGACCATGGTCCCCTGGGGGATGGTGTATCCCCTCACGACAGCATCCTGAGAAGTGGCCCGGAAGATGCCAAGAGGAACAATGTTGCAGAAGCGCAGGATTTCATGCAACACTGCTTCCACATAAGGCATCTTCTGCTTGTCTTCCAGAGTTGGTAACTTGCCATTTAAGATGGAGTCAATCTCCTTGTGAACCTTATCTGACCACACAAGAAGCCAGATATTGTAAATTCTTTGAAAATTATCACAGTTCACTTTAAGAAAGCAAAGGCAAGTGAGCAGTGAACCTACCTTGTATACCGGGGTAGAGAGCCAGGTAGAGCATGGCCCAACGCAGGGTATTAGTAGTGGTCTCTGTGCCTGCAATAATAAGTTCTCCTACTGAGAAGATCAGATTCTCTCTGGAGAAGGACATGCTCTTGTCCCTAGCGCTCTGTTCCATTTCATCCAAATAGGTATCGATGTAATGTCTTGGCAGTTGCCGCACTCTTCCCTGTGAAAAGCGCTCGATTATCTGTAGCAGAAAGTCATACACCTCATCAGCATTGCGAAAGAGCCTCTGGTGCTTCCCAAAGGGCAGGTATTCAAACCAGGGGAAGGCATTGTAGAGGAAGGCCCAGGCACTAGCAGCCAGCTCCACATTCTCGCTGAAGATTTCAATCATGTGCTGGAAGTCTAGGTCATCATAGGTGAATCGCTGTCCAAATATTACAACATTGGTAACGTTGGAAACTGCATTGGTAACCAGGTGTTTTGGGTTAAAAGGTTTTCCCTTGTGCTTGTCAATGGCATCTACAAAGAACATGCACTCTTCAGATATCCTCTGGAACATCATCTGTCCACTGCCAAAATAGCGGAAGCTGTTAACAGCTAGCTTGCGGTGCTCAATCCATCCACGACCATATTTGCAGTTGAGGAGTCCTGGAAAGTGAATTAATGAGAAGTAAGCTTTCTTTGAAAAAATTGCCTGCTGTAAAGCAAATCCATTGGTCAGTGTCAGAATATTCCTGGAGCTGTGTTTCAAACGGCAGCCTTGGCCCATTTCTGTTTTAAAGATAAATAATTCAGTATGTTGAAACTCTGAAGGCAAAGCTCAGTTATGCACTCGCTCTCCAGCAGTCATATGCACAGGATGAGAAAATAGTGAATTTTGTGGAAATACAAAACTACAATAATTTTTTACTCAATCACTTCAACTGATATTCTGATAACCTGTTTACATAATACTTTTGGCCTGCCTCACACCACTAATCCAGTCTCCTCACCGCCTTTTCTGTCTGTATGCAAAAGTTCAGTGAAGAACTTACAAGGCCAATGACAGATATTACAGACCATTCATGCTGCCATAACATGCTTTGCAATAACTATGAGTATGTATGTGGTATAACTCTCTCTATTCAGTGCTAGTTCTGGAATTTGTTTTAACAATTCCTGCAGGCAATGAAAGAATTTTTTTTCTGTGTAGTAGAAGACAATACACCATACCTCCCATTTTGGTCATTTTCTGGAATAAAGGTAGAGATGGCCTATCTGCAAACACCTCATTCTGGTGATACAGACATTCTTTGATGACGTCATAGCCGTTTAGAATGACAGTTGATATTCCTCCCAAGTCGAGACTAAAGATCTGGAGATTGATGAAGTTAAAGCATTTAATTAATTCAGTGATACTTAGACTTTTAGTTTGCCAGTTATTTTCCCCTAATGGAAATGTGTCAGGTCTGCAGGTCAGCTGCATTCCAGCGTGATGGCTACAGTTCAGGAAGTTCCTCTTTAAATTCATTATGCTGACTCAGCATGGCTCCGGGTGGTAAATGTAGGGAATGAAGCAACTGCCAATATAAGATTTCGTGTGCCGTTAACCTCCCATTATGCAGAACTTTTGATTGTAGTCACGCTTAAAGCCTTAACCAATAACAGAAAGTAAAAAGTGCATGGGACAGCTGTCTAAACAGCTGTCTAAACATAGCCTGGCATAATGTCTTTTTTTCATATCAGTGTTTTAATAAATTATGCATATGAAGGTTGACATACATTTTTATATTTCCTACCATCAACCAGTGCTTTTTTTGACCATTTAAAAATGAAACTTTAAGGAAGGAAAAATGTTCTGATCAAAGATACTGAACTTTTGTGAACTCCTAGTTTCTGGAGTTCGTGTGTACTCTAACCTTCAGGGATTTCCTAGTGAAGTTAGGTTTTTTTTTTTCCTTTTCTTTTTTCTTTCTTTTTTTTTTTTTTTTAGGTACCATTAAAGTTTCAAGAATTCTTGTAACAAGAGTCCTGGAGACACGTTTTTACGGGTGAGACAGCAAGAAGAACCTTGAAGATCTTCCAGGAGGCTTTTGTTCTTACAGTGATATAATAAGCTACATGGCCATGTAATGGATTAAAATCTTAAATGAAAGAAAAAAAAATGCCCTGCCCCTCATCTCAGACACTCAAGTTTTTATCTATAACTTTGTGGCTGAAAGTCGTGTGTCTTGTCTTTCCGTTTCATTTGCAAGCTTGCATATATATATATATATATATATCACTAATACCTACGTTTTGGCTCACTTGCACGCGGGATGAAAAGAGTCCGTGCATTTAAAGAAGAGATAGCACCCGCTTCCCCTGCGGAGAACTCTGTGAGATTTACCTGGCCGTAGATTTCGCTTTGCTTCTTCATGTAGACGTGCGGCTCGGTGGCGAGAGACAGGATGTTACCGATCACCGGCAGGGCGGCCGGTCCCGGGGGAAAGCCGCGCGGTCTCCGCTGCCGCAACAGCTGCCGGATCACCAGGAAAGTCAAGCAGCTACAGAGTAAAGTACACAAGTAGAACACCGTCTTGCCGTAAGACAAAGTCAGCAGCGATAACGAGCTGTTCATCGATATCATTTCTCAATCAGTAATCGGCTGCGACGTCTCCGTTTGTAAAGTTAGCGCTTGTGTCGGAGTCGCGGTGTGCAGCGGGGACATGGTGCAGATCCTCCGCCTCTGAAGGTCCAAGATTGGCCAAGAGATCGGTCCTGATCCTTATCGTTAGCCACTATTGATCACTATCGATTAGTCACAGGTCCGTTTACTCAGGAAAAGTAAAAAAAGGCGATAAAAGTGCAAGAAAAAAAACGTCAGTATACACTGTGACCCTGGCATAAGCGTTTTGTTGAGCACAGGTGACAAATTTGGGCAAAAAACATATTTATCCTTTACAAGTAGACAAACTTTGATCTCATGATTTTTCACTTTGGCATCAATTTAAATTTAAGATCATTTAAGAGTTTGACTGCACACCAGAATTCCTTAAAACATACTCACCAATTTATACACTGCAAGAAATTTATTATAGCCTAATATAATTTCTTCTTTTTTTTTGTGGTAGAGAACAGAAAGAATGGATTGTGAATTCAGTTTCTAGGTTATTTGTTTCTATGATATATGCAACCTATTTTGTCTCACGTCTGAAAGATGAAGGCCCCACTGTTAAAATAAGGGTCTTTTAGGAACCATTAATATTTTGTTGGCCAGTTTTAAAGGTTCTCCTAGTGAGACAATCTGAAAGGGCATTAAGGTTTTTTCCATCAGGAACCTTGCTGCAACAGTCCTCAAAACATGAATGGTTCCTAAACAAACTATAATTCCAAAAAGAAACCACAAAGGTTCATAGTGGAACCTTTCTTTTTAGAATGTACACTATTGGAAAAAAAAAAAACTATTCTAAGCAATTCTGGCAGGCTTTTATCTGGTTGTAGTTTACACTTTAATGCTCATTATTGAACACAGTAATCCCTAATTATCACTTGTTTGTATTAACAGCTGTATTTTATTATTATTATTTTTTTTTTGTTGCCAGAATAGATCAGCTACGAGCGACTAGTTTCATAGTGCTCCATTTTAGAAATACTTAGATTTCTGTAATCCCTATTACATTTTATGTAATAATAAAATGGGAAAGAATTTATTATAGAATTAAATACTATAAAAAAAGTTCTTTGGATATGCATGATAACTTTCTTTAGCAGCTAAAGCTATAATAACATGAAAATAGTGCTTTGGTAACAGCATTATATCGTATGTCTGAAGGTTTAATTAAATAAATTGATTTATCAAAATGAGAAAATCTGTTAATTTCTAAATGATACTTAATTTAAAAAAATGGATATAAAGAATCCTATATATCCTAATCAGCAATTTTTGCTTACCCATTTGCCATAAGCAAGCATATCATGGCAAGGTGCTTCACTACATCCCATTGGTGTTTAATGGCGCCTATGTAAAAGGAGGCCATGTGACCAGTTAAGCACACAGATGAGATTGGGAAGTCTCCAGCATGTGCTCACTGATTGATGGCCAACATTCAGTGATTAAATCTCATTTCCTTAATGTTTGAAGATGGACTGTGTAAGCTCTCTCTTCTCTTAATGCAGGGCTCTGTCTCACCGAGGGTTATGAATTGTGTTTGCTTTCCCTTTTAAAGCCTTTACAGCATTAAGTTTAATTCCGGTTCTTTCCAGCCTACAGGTGCTCAAACAGTCCATTTATGTGACTGATGCAGACCTGTAAATTTAAAAATATTTAATTGTATTTGGGTGAAACATTATTATTTAGATAATTAGATAATAGATTAGATAGATAGTATCAGACCTCCCATGGCTGTGGAAAACTCTGATGTGGAGAAGCAATGAATCCAGGATAACATCTTTGTCTAACAAATGACTATCTGTCACTTGAAATATCTTACACAAGGGTGGGTGCTCCGTGACATGGCTGGATTGGAAAGGTTACCATATTGACTCAAAAAGTTTGATGCAGGAGATGGAAACTTCTGGTAGTGATCTATGGACACACTATGTCTTAGTGCACTTGTGGTGATTCATTAGACTGAAGAGACCATTTGAGAACACAGCTTTGTGTTTGTAACTAGGCTTAGACGGAGTCCCCACTGCTGACATGTCTCACTGATTTACGTCTTTGGTCATCAGTGCTGCTCGAAGTTTGATAGCACTAAAAGGCTTGTCCGTGCTAATGGGATTTCTATGTGACGTAAATGCAGCCTGTCTATGGTGATGCTTTATGAAGTCTTAGCTAATAATGAAGAGGAGAGTTGGATGATGCTCAAAGGAAAAACTGTTGTTTTAACCAGGCCCGAGAGACAAGGCTCATTAATGTCAGCCTCATCTTTGATTTCCACTAAGGGTCACATCACAAGTACGGAAGTGGAGAATGCTGATCGATTGCACACATTGTTATAGGAGATTGTTCCTGCAGTTCCATCATCACTATTAGTAGGTCAATGCAAACTTTTATTCAGTAGTTTCTATCTCACATAATTAATGATGGGTTAGGGTTAATGTAGGCATTCTTAAAAGTTGGGAATTGAACCTAAAAACTGAAAGATTTGCACACACAAAAAATGCACTCTTCATTTTACCCTCAGCCAATAAGGCAATTGTAAAATTAATTGATTAAATATTTTTTTAAATGATGAAAAATGAATAATTTCCCACAATTTTTCAAAATTGCAAATCCTTACTAGACAATTTTAGGCTTGATCAATTTCTGAGGAAGCACAATGCAGGAATAAAAGCAAGGCAACAAGAAAAAAAACAACAACCGCTTTTATTAAAATAACATTGATAAAAAAACATCAGATCTATTTTTGGCATGCTGAATATATCTAGAAGTACAGATTACATATTCTTCTTAATAGTTTCCAGTGATGCAGAACATTGCTGATCACTAGTGAATTTTTGTGAATGGGGCAATTTGTGATCAAAGAATGACGTCATTGTATGCGCCATTCCCTTTATCACTTTCCAGAATGAAGTCTCACGGGATTGGCCACATCCTGAATCAGGACAGTCTCTGATTGGCTGTCGGAAGATCATTAAACACCCACATTGTCAATAGTGGGACCCTAATGGTGGGTATATAGGCAGCCGTCTTGCAGCTGAATGCAACAGACTCTAAATCTCATCAACTTGAATTAACCCTTCGATTTGCAACCATCAACCATTTTCTACTTTCAGCGAGCTGTAACATTACCAGGTAAGTAATTAAGGCTTCTTTCTACCACTAAAATGACAAGTGCACATGTTTTCAGAATGGATTCTGTAGCTGAACGCTATCATTTTATATTTTAAACTGAAAGCTAGGGTGGTTTATACGCTTTACTGAGCATGCAGCAGTGGAGAAAAAGAAGCAAGCTCAGTGGATTTTAAAGGAGACTTGGAAGGCTTCTGTAGACTAGCAGCTCATTACACTAATGCACAGGGTCCCACAGGAGCTCTTCTAATCTGGCTAATGTCTTAAATACTTTACTCACAGCCAGATGCCAGCACAACATCTCTTAACACACTTGAGCAGATATTGAGAGCATTAGAAAAGCTGCTGTGATTTACAATGGTCAGTTTTGAAAATGTACATTAGGAAGTGGAAATAAGTGAATGATGAACACTTTTCATAAAAAGAAAGAGTGATAATATTTTTAATGATGACAAGGAAATTATAAAATGTTTTTTTTTGACAAAAAAGCTTAATTCCTTGCTACAGTGCACCATGGTTATGCTGAAGATCTCTGCTTTCTTCGTTGCCTACGCTTTGATTGTCTGTCAGATGTACAGCTCAAATGCAGCACCGTCCAGGTGAGACATTTCATATTGCTGATTATGACACTGTAAGGTATAAATATTTTGATATAGAAGGTTATCTTTAAAGAATGTAGTTCAGCTAAATTAAAAACTCAAAATGGTAAACAACTCTCATATATATACATATATATATGGGGGGGGGACCAGTGTTCTGATTACATCAGATGAATTCGGGCCAAACTCAATCTGCTTACGACAGTATTGATCGTGCGATAAATCCAAACTTGGCAACAGGACAGCTTTTAAGTGGCACACTCTTAGCGGATTGTTTTTGATTATGATCAGACTCAAGCAGAAACCTCTCTCTCTCACTCTGTCTCTCTGACTCACTTTCTGCATTATCTAAAGTTGTGCTTTTCCACTCTTGATTTTTTCCATCTTGTTTTCAGGCCTGCTCTGGAGCCCTCGCCAGATGAAGCCATGCTCTCTGACTATGAGGCGAGGCGGTTGCTAAATGCATTTATCAAAGAGTTTGTGCAGATGACTGCAGAAGACCTTGATCAGCAGGAGACTGAGGAGAACAGGTACATGTTGTAGTGATTAAAAGAAATCCAAAACTAAGATAACAATGATACAGATTATTTGAAGGATGGTGCACTTATTTTCTCTTTTTTCAAAGAAGTGAATCAGTGAATCTAAAAGGCTTCATCATGAGAGCAAATGCCCTGTAGTTATAAGATAATGGATGCAAAGCTTTTTACGACGGAGGTATGTCCAGAAAAGACCTGTACTCATTTACATAATGAAATGGAACAAATTCGTGCAACAAGTTCTCTGCCAATCTCCAGTTTTTTGCATGAAGTTTGATTTATTCCTGAGGACTTTATGCAACATTGCCTGCAAAGCATGCAATTGAGAGGACAGCATGATCTCCAGAAATACAGGAAATAACATTGTGCATGATTTGTCCATTGCTATGATAAAGCCAAATTAGACAGAAATCTATAAAAACTTGTTGATCATAATAGTGAGTGTGAGCATGAAGTAATTCCACTTAGGAAGGAGGCATGTTTAGTTTGATATGCATCTGGCTCTTCATTGTAGAATAAAATTGAAATGTGTTTTGCATGCTCTGTTCTGTTACTGTGAGCTGTGTGTATGATCTCTTCTCCAACAGCATGGGCAGACCCATGTCCAAGCGCTGCTCCAACCTGAGCACCTGTGTCCTGGGAAAGCTTTCACAGGAACTGCACAAGCTGCAGACATACCCACGCACCAACGTAGGAGCAGGAACCCCAGGAAAGAAACGCAGCGCTGTGTACAGAGAACCGACCGATCTCATCTAAACAGCTGTCTGCCTGGGTTCTGATATTTGAGTGTCAATGCATGTGGATTTCGTTTTGCTTGTCTGACTTGATTTCCTCATTTGTCCTTTTTTAATCTTCATTGGCAGAGACAGAATACATTAATGTCTTTCTTTCTTAATGTCTTACTTATCTGTTTCTACTTGGGCAGCTCTCATTGACAAATAGCCTCAAGTTTGACCTGAATAAACATATTTTTACAAAAGAAGCCTGTCTATTTGCTTATTGATCCAAAAATAACCAAAAAATGCCATATTTTGTCAAATGTCATGTTAAACCTAGTCTAAAAGTCTATAGGTAAGATACCAACATTGTCATGATTACCCATATTTTCCAGAATAATTTTTAATTTGTTTGCATTTAGACATGTTCATGTTCTTCTTGTTGTTTTTCTTCTTCAGCGTTACAGTACAGAAGCGAGCCTGTAACACGGCCACATGTGTGACCCATCGCTTGGCAGATTTCCTGAACCGCTCAGGAGGAATCGGAAGCAGCAAGTTTGTCCCAACCAATGTTGGATCGCATGCGTTTGGCCGGCGAAGGAGACTTAGTCAAGAGTAGACATGAATGTTTTAGCAATATGGTAAGAAACCTTTTTCACCTTTTTCACATTCATATTTATTTCATATGCATTATATTTAGAACTCACATGTAATTTGCAGAATATGGGTGGATTCAACTCAGTATCAACTCAGTATCATGGTTTTTGTTGTATATGAAATTATTTAGTTTGCGAAATCACTAGAATTTTTTTTAACACAGAATGTAAATGATGAAAAAACAGTTTTCTTTGATTTTCTAATTTTTTTTTATAATTAGTACTATTTTTTAAAATTGTGTAGCACATTTTCTGTCATGTTTAGCAAAAATATTGTGTGGAACAAAATACAACCTCATAGTATAATGTTAATGGTTTACCTATTATAAAGGTTATACCTGTAAATGGTCAAACCCCAACTTCCAAATGTATTGAGCACTGATTGTAAATTCCCATCATAGAAATGACAAAGATATCATACTCTCAGCATACTGTAAAATGATGCTAAATAAAATTGCTTGAAAATTGGTCATTCTATTTTGCCAGGTCACCAGGCTATACATTTACAGCTCTTGCCATGATCAAGACAGAAAAGAAAAAAAAATCAACATGTGCATTGAGATCCCTGGGAATGGACATCATTTCACTCATCATCTGAATGGATTCCTGTTGACTGCATTGATCTGTAAAACCCAACAGCCCATTCTCAAACTGTTATTGTTTGGCTCTCTAAAAAAAAGAAAGAAAAGGTTAAAAAAACAAGAAAACATTAGCATCCATTTAAAAGTGGTTATGCTCATTTTCCAATCCATTTTAAAAAAAATGGAGGGAAAGTGATGAGAATGATTGTCTCATTCTTTATTGTCGACAGAGAGCACATCGTGTGTACAGTACGCTGTGGCCCATGTTCCTCTGCTGCACGTCGCAGTATTGTGGGGATGAAATTAAAGCAGTGCCTTTAAAAAGGCTTCCCTGACTTATGGACGTGTCTCGTGCCTTGATGTAAATCCACTTTACATGCCGCTATTGTACAGAATGTCTAATGCAGAAAGAGGGAGTTGCAATCAGTGATAATGACAAAATTGTAACAAATGTGAATCTGAGCAAGATTAAAATGTATTTTAGATACATAAGATTTGGTTTGTTTCTTTGCCTTTTTTAAGTGATGGTTTGCATCATACTGCCCAACTCTCACACACAGTGTACTGCACCGCTCCCTTTTACTCAGATTTCCTAAAAAATGATCTTAATACAAGTGTTCTTGCTTAAATTTATAAAACATGTAAAGTTGTGAATGAATGAAAAGATGAATAGAGTGTGATTAGAAAACCAAAAGTCTGGCTTATAGAAGGACAGGTTTACCCTAGCCTCACTCCCAAATGAGCTAAACAGTGATGTGGAAATATGTAAACGCAAAGACCAAATAACTATAAATCAGAAATAACTGGATTCATAAGAACACAGGAACAGCAACAGAGTGTGTCTAGTGATCCCTAAGGAACAAGACTATGCTCCATGCTCTGTGTGTTATTTTTGCTTATTAGGCCATCTGAGCATTTTACAATGACAGCAGCCATCTCGCACAAAACCCCCGAGAACGGCCTGTCATTATTCTCTTTATTCTCAATAGTCAGCTGGAGCTAATTAACAAGTTACTTTTTCACTGCTGTTACTTTTCCACGCATGAGCACATACTGTTTACCTGCATATCAATTCCTTCACATTTATTTATTTATTTATACTTCATAAAAATGTAGACATTTATTTTATATTTTATTTTCTGCATTACCATGTCAGTAGAAAACAGTAAATTTAAAATTTTCAAATATTCATTTAAAATAATTTCTTTTAGTATAAAGTTAAATAAAGATCATCAGTAATGGAGCACTTTTATACCCATAATGGAGGCTGTTCTTGTTTTACTGCAGAAACGGAAGAACAGTATCAGGTTCTCCAACATGCAACAAAATCTGATTTCTTTACAAAACTACGACAGAGAACCTGAGAGAACTGATGCAGCTTTAAAGACTTTAAGCATTCATGACAAACACTGATCTGCTTTAGTTTATTACTGTTGACTGCTATTTACATTCATATTTTATTTATTTTAGTGTTTGTTGAAGACATCTTTGCTTTGCAGAAATTGTTCACATGTGCTTGAGAACAAGATTCATATTGGATCCTTTGTTTGAACTTAGTTGAGAAGCAAATTGGAGAAAATCTGACACGAGTTATGACTATCATCCTATTCATATCACATGAATGAATTGCAAAGAATTAAAAGTACTGATCCAAGATTCCTGGTATGTTGTCCTCAGCTGGTCTTATGGCGTTTCTCCAAGTGCTCTTTTCATATCCATATTTCACACAGTCCAAATGGCCCCACTCCAGTAAGATGCTTTGTTAATTAACCTCTGTGCCCTCATAGTAGGAGTGACTCATTTCATATTACTGTCCTGCTCCTGCCCACCCCATCGCTTTCAGCTAATAAGGAGATATTGTATCCCCTCATGCCTCAATTACTGAAAAGCAGAGCCTAAAAACCAGACAGTCAATTTATAATCACGCACAAACTTTCTGTACCTTTCCTGCACACATCTTACATATCTGGCTCATTAAATCAGCAGGAGCACAAATTTAGATAGGATAAAAATGACATAATGACATAATAACGCAACATTTCATGCAACCGAGTGAGAATTTGCATGAATAAGCTTTTTGCTGAAATACCACAAAGCAAAACAGAGCTATAAAAATATAATTTTAGAGGTGTGTGCTAATTGAATGGTTTACAGTAAACAGCTATTTCCCCATGCCATGACGTCAATAGGTGTATTAGCCGTATTAAACCCACGGCAGGAAAAAAGGGAACAGACCTAAATGGATGCTGTCAACGACCCAAGTTAAGTCACATATACTTAAAAGCACAGTGCTTTTTTTGTCTCCAAATGGCAGCTAGCCAATCCATTAGGCTATGACAAATATGATCCAGATAAGGAAAAAACATCCAATAATGTAAAGCATAGCATGAAGCGGGCAAAACACCACTAGCCTTTATAATACTTCTATATATATAAAAAATCAGCCATAACATTAAAACCACTTGTCTAATATTGTGTAGGTCCCCCTTGTGCAGCCAAAAGACCTCTGAAGGTGTGCTGTGGTATCTGGCACCAAGATGTTAGCACCAGATCCATTAAGTCGATGGACGGCCTGAAGATCATTGGGATTGCTGGGGATGGTGCTGCTTGGGGGCCATGGAGATAGCTTGGGGAGTTGTACTGTGATGGCTTGGGAATGCGATTGCAGTGGTGGCTTTGGGCCTGCAATTGCCACGAGCAGTTTTGCACTCAGGTCTCCATCAGTGGACAGTAGATAGGTTCAACAAACCAGACTTCATGTGAAAACTGTAATGAATTTCCTGTTAACACAATCACACTATTTGTCCATATAATACACAGTTATAGAAGGGAATGATTTATAATCGCACTATCTGGTGTCACCCAGATGAGAATGGGTTCCTTTTTGACTCTGGTTCCTCTCAAGATTTCTTCCTCATATCGTCTCACCACCATCGCCTCTAGCTTGCTCATTAGGGATAAATTCACATATTTACAATTTATTTTGATTTAATTTAATTTGAATGTATTTATTTCTGTAAAGCTGCTTTGTGACAATGTCCACTGTTAAAGGCGCTATACAAACAAAATTAAATTGAATTTAATTGAGGTTCTGTAAGTTACGAGGTGGGGCCTCCATGGATCGGACTTGTTTGTCCAGCACATCCCACAGATGCTCGATCAGATTGAGATCTGTGGATTTTGGATGCCAAGTCAACACCTTGAACTGTTTGTTCAAGGTCATGTTCATCAAACCATTCCTGAACAGTTTCTGCAGTGAAGCAGGGAGCATTATCCTGCTGAAAGAGGCCACTGCCATTAGGGAATACCGTTGCCATGAAGGAGAGTACTTGGTCTGCAGCAATGTTTAGGTAGGTGATATGTGTCAAAGTAACATCCACATGAATGCCAGGACCCAAGGTTTCCCAGCAGAACATTGCCCAGATCATCACACTGGTTCTGCTGGCTTGCCTTCTTCCCATAGAGCATCCTGGTGCCATCTCTTCCCCATGTAAGTGATGCATTACATACCCGGCCGTCCACATGATGTAAAAGAAAACGTCACCCAAGCCACCTTCTTCCACTGCTCCATGGTCCAATTCTGATGCTCACGTGCCCATTGTAGGAGCTTTCGGCAGTGGACAGGGGTCAACATGGGCACTCTGACTGGTCTGCAGCTACGCAGCCCCATACTGTGTGTTCTGACTCCTTTCTATCAGAGCCAGCATTAACCTTTTCAGCAATTTGTGCTACTGTAGCTCTTCTGTGGGATCCTTTGCTCCCCATGCATATCAATGAGCCTTGGGCGCCCGTGACCCTGTCGCCGGTTCAGTGCTTGTCCTTCCTTGGACCACTTTTGGAAGGTACTAACCACTGCACACCGGGAACACTGTGGGGTTTTGGAGATGCTCGGACCCGGTCGTCTAGCCATCACAATCTGGCCCTTGTCAAAGTCATTCAGATCCTTAAACTTGCTCATTTTTCCTGCTTCCAACACATCAACTTTGAGAATTGACTGTTCACTTGCCGCCTAATATATACCACCCCTTGACAGGTGCCAGTGTAAAGAGATAATCGAAGTTATTCATGTCATCTGTCAGTGATCGGTGTGGGTGTGTTTGTGTGTGTATATATATATATATATACACTATATTACCAAAAGTATTCGGTCACCTGCCTTGACTCACATATGAACTTA
>CM075012.1:27682715-27691539 GCA_037576675.1 Pangasius sanitwongsei | reverse complement strand
ATATATATATATATATATATATATATATATATATATATATATATATATATACATATATATATATACATATATATATACATATATATATATATATATTTAATTATCCACTAGTGAGCAGGTTAACATTTCAATTACAAGATTACGTCTCAGGAACATGTAACTGTGCTCACATCACTGAATTAGCATTTTCTAATTAATATTTTAACTTGAATAAATTTCAGAAAATCGTGTCATAGGGAATTTTTTATAGATTAATTAATACACAAATTGTGAATGTGCACTACTGAAATATAACTGTAGAATTAAAATATGCTAATTAATACGGTAATAATTGGTATAAAAGTGTGTAATAGAGCAGGATCAGGAGAGTCAGTGAGTAAGGATACAGTCGTCCTCCTGCACCAGACACTCAGCAATCTGTAATCACACAAAATAAGATTTATTCAGATTTACTGTGGCAAAGAACACTGACTCTGTGTACTGTTCATACATTACAGGCCAAAAATCAGAGAGGAGTGTGCAAAAGAAAGTGTGGATGGAGAGATAAGAGGAGGAGGTGTAGATGGAGGAGGTTTTAGGTGGAGCAGCAGGTGTAGATGGAGGTGTGGATGGTGGGATGAGAGGAGGAGGTGTAGATGGAGTAGGTGTGGATGGATGGAGACCTGATGGAGGCGGTGTGGCAGCGCAGCATCATCTCCTCTTTCCTCTAACACACGCAGAGACTCAGAGACGAAGCGACTGAGATCACGAGGAGAAAAAACACCAACCGGGATTTCCTCAGGACTCAGAGGACCTTCACACACTGTATACACACGCACACACACACACGCACACACACACACACGCACACAAGCACGCACACACAGAAACACACACACACGCACACACACACACACACACACAAGCACGCACACACAGAAACACACACACACGCACACACACACACAGAAACACACAGCAAAATTAAGGTTAAATGTCACATTTAAAGGAGGTCTAATAAAAACACACCCACAGAATCTCGAATAAAACACAAATCCAAACTCTGAACACTAAGGAACTGCTCTGTAATAATTTACTTTGTGTTTGCAAAACTGAAAATAATTCATTAAAATCCTGACTGAATGAAGTTCGACTGAATGGACACGACATTTACAATAAATAATTATGAACTGTATAATTATATATAACACTGCATACGTATATAAACCATCTCAAACACTTTATTAACTGGAATGTAGTGCTTATAAAGCCAGTGAATTAATCCTGTAGTGAAAAAACTGAACATGACATTTTTGTTGCAGCTGAATAAAGATATTTTTCTTATAATAACTATTTTATTTTTATTTTTCTTACTCTCCTTAAAATACAAAGCAGTCATGTACTCAAGTGTATTCCCATGTAACTTAACGTTAACTCGACAATAACACTGTGTGTTGCATCATTTCTGCAACGGATTACTCACCTGTGTGTGTGTGTGTGTGTGTGTGTGTGTGTGTGTACCTGAGGGGCTGCAGCTCAGTGATGATGAATCTCGTATCAGTTCAGGAGAACAGGCTCCACTGGTACTGTCCATTTCCTCTTCCTCTTCCTCCATTTTGGAACTTCCATCTTCTTCTTCTTCATCCTCCTCGTCTTCCTCTCCTGCTCCGTTGTTGTTTGTGAGGTCATGGTGGAGGTCGTGATGAAGGCGGGCGTGTCCTCCCCGCACCTCCTCCTCCTCCTCCAGCATTCGGATCTGATGCAGGTTCTGGTTCTGGTCTGGAACTCTGGTGGAACCCGCTTCGTCCTGCAGGTCCGAGTCACTCGACCACCGTCCCTCGTTCATATGTAACACACATACACACATTCACGCTCACACAGTGCACCTGAAGGAAGGACACACACACACACACACACACACACACACACCACTGCCTGAGTCTCTGCAAGTTCAGTTTAGTTTAATTAAATACAAAATATGAAAATATCTCAATCAAAATATCACACCTACAGAAAGAAACACTTTCTGTTTATTCTACTGAAAGAAATCCCTCAGAAATCACACCATGGAGCAGTGAAGTGTAAACCTGGCCCCGCCCCTACAGAGCCCAGCCAATCAGAAGGCAGAGCTCCGCCTCTACAGAATGATAATGGGTGTTTTTTCCTCCTCCTAATTAATGACGGTGTTGTGTAACCGCTCCTCTGAGACAGAGACAATAAGGAGCCACCACCAGAAGCTTACGCAACTTCACTGTGTAAATTACACACACACACACACACAAACACATGTGCGCACACACACACACACACAAACACATGTGCGCACACACACACACACACACACACACACAAACACACAAACACATGTGCGCGAGCACACACACACACACACACACACACACACAAACACACAAACACATGTGCGCGAGCACACACACACACACAAACATGTGCGCACACACACACACACACAAACACATGTGCGCACACACACACACTCATGACCTCGTTACAAGATAAAGTACATAAATATATTATTTAAAATAAAATAAACAAATAAATGTAAATGAATATTTTAAGAATAATTAAATAAATTAAAAATGAAACAAATACACATAAATGATTAAAAACAAATAAAAAGACAAAAGGGTAAAGGAGCATGTGCTTGTATTGTACTCATCTCTCACTGCTGTAATGTAGTGACTGTGTGTTTGTTTGCGTGTGAGTGTTTACATGTGTGTTTGCGTGTGTTTGCGTGTGTTTGCGTGCGTGAGTTTGTGTGTGTGTGTTTGCGTGTGTGTTTGTTTGCACGTGTGTGTGTGTGTGCGAGCGTGTGTGTGTGCGAGCGTGTGTGTTTGCGTGCGTGTGTGTGTGTGCGAGCGTGTGTGTTTGCGTGCGTGCGTGTGTGTGTGCGAGCGTGTGTGTTTGCGTGCGTGTGTGTTTGCGTGCGTGTGTTTGCGTGCGTGCGTGTTTGCGTGCGTGTGTTTGCGTGCGTGTGTGTGTGTGCGAGTGTTTGCTTGTTTTGTGAATAATAGGGTTATTGTAGTTTTGTGTGTTAGACGACTTCCTGTCTTATATCGCTGTTAGCTTTGTGCTTCTTTACGTTTACATGTTTTAGCCGAGCGCGTGATCGCTACAGCGCTGAACTGCAGACTGTCTCACAGCTTCTGCGGAATCGAACACCGTCGTCTCACAATCCTGCAGCTCAAAGCGAGTCAGTTTAAACCTCATCGCTGAGACTCCAGCAACACGGCGTCACAGTAGCTGCACTTTATCACAGGACTCAGCCTTTTCATGTGTGAAGCGTTATAACCGTTTTATGAAACATACCATCTGTCTCTTTGGACAGAATCTCACAGCGTGTTTCTACAAACTGCACATGAGGAATAAATAATAAAAAGCTTCAGCATGTATCGTGTTACGCTCGGCACTAACTGTGAGTCGCAAGAGTTAAACTACACTGTGATAAAGTCCGAACTGTGTGATGATGAAAGCTGTGATTCTGTCTGAACAGGAAGTGAAGGACACGTCTCATTAATCATTCAATACATCATTACTGCTGACTCAGCAACACTGCCGAAGTAGGGCACTTCTCTCCTCCCCTACACTGAGAGGAAGTGTGAGTGAGGAAAACTGAGGCAGAGAGAGACTGAGACTGAGGCAGAGAGAGACTGAGACAGAGGCAGAGAGAGACTGAGACAGAGGCAGAGAGAGACTGAGGCAGAGAGAGACTGAGACTGAGGCAGAGAGAGACTGAGACTGAGGCAGAGAGAGACTGAGACAGAGGTAGAGAGAGACTGAGACTGAGGCAGAAAGAGACTGAGACAGAGGTAGAGAGAGACTGAGTCAGAGAGAGACTGAGACTGAGGCAGAGAGAGACTGAGTCAGAGGCAGAGAGAGACTGAGACTGAGACAGAGAGAGACTGAGACAGAGGTAGAGAGAGACTGAGTCAGAGGCAGAGAGAGACTGAGTCAGAGGCAGAGAGAGACTGAGGCAGAGGCAGAGAGAGACTGAGGCAGAGAGAGACCGAGGCAGACGTTTATCTGACACTCATTGTCTCTCACATTTACAGACTCGTGTAACAGAAAGATAGAAAGTTTAGATAAACGAGTTTAACTAGAATAACTAGAAGTGTTGAAGGGGTGAAAGAGTCACTTTAATAAATCACAACTCAGTAAAACACTCAAACACACACATCACACACCTTCAGCTTTACTCAGCAGTCCTGCCTCTTAACAACAACAACAACAACAACAATAATATTAATAATAATAATAATAATAATAATAATAATAATAATACTCTGTCTCTCACTCTGATTGGTTGCATGAAAGGAAAATGAACTTTGACCCCGAGTCTCAGACCGTCCTGAATAAACACATCAGGCTGCACTCGTGTCCTTCACACACTACAGTGTTCTTTAACATCGTGTTTTTACTGTACTGTAATCTTTACCCCAAAATCAGCTGACTGTGTTCATCTAAAGACGTAACGTCCGTAAACACTGTACACATATTTTAATCTTTAATACTTTAATAAATTTATTTATTTAACTTTCTCTTATTTACACTGTCTGTACCGTCACAACTAAATCAACTAAAACAACTAAAATATAACAACTAAACTTTATAAATATGCAGGAAACGAATGATAAACAATCTCTTTGAGATTCCCAGAGCTTCAGGACAGAATCGTTTATCAGCTCAGGAAAGAAAACAAGCCTCAGAGACCTGAACTGACTCACAAGTTCATATGGAGTCAGAGTTTAGTTATTGCTTTAATATAAAGTGTAAAGAATAAAAGCCTTCAGGTTACCTGCAGAAAGCAGGTGAGTGCATGAGCACATTCATCAGCTCTGTGATCTCAATCTCAATCTTAATCTCAGACAGAAAATAAAACATGCTTTATTCTGTTACATAAAAATAAATGTTACCGCATTAATAAACACTCATAAAGGCATTATAGGCATAACCTCATTTTAGAAAGAGAGGTTTTTCTGCAAAATTATGGTGAGCATATATTATTATTATTATTATGGACCAGTAAGTAAATGCATATTTATGTACATTATAAATATATAATAAACAGAAATGTGCGCGCGCGCGAGCTACATGCAGCACCTTTACTGCATTTCCACCTTTCCACGTAATTTCCGTCCTTTTTCCCTCCTGTCTATTCATTTCCCAGTAAACCACCGCGGTTTATCTTCTCTGAACAGAAATAAAGTGTGAAACTCACAGCTGTGTCAGCTCCAGGTGAGATGAATCCAACACACCGCGTTAAAAACACACATTTATCCGCTCACTGTTTACTTCAGCAGCTGTGCAGCTTCCTGACATCCATCCGGGAACTTTCTCCCAGCGCTTACGTCACGGCAATACCCGGAAACGAACTACCCAGCCATTTCAGTTCTGGTTTTTTTTTGTTATAACTCACTTTAGAATATTTATAATGTTTTGTTTCTCCCCTAAACAAAACCAATATATGCAATATATCATGTTCATGCCATAAGCTTTTTTTTTTTTTTTTTTTTACCTAGCATTCGACAGTGCAGTATTCTCTTTAGTTACGATCTTTGTGTAAAAAACTACACCTCCCATGAGCACCCGCTCTCCAGATTAGCTAACATTAGCGTGTGGCTATCTTTGCTAATTTTGCTAAAGCTCTAAAATAATTCGTCTGCAGCAGTCATGGCGTGTTGTTGTGAAATTTTATTCTTTAACAACAAATATATTTAGTCCGATAATTTGAGGTCTTTTTCTTTACAATTTCAGAAGTCTGTTTGGATGAATTCGTTAGCTAGCCGGTGTCATCTTTACTTAGCTTAATTAGCTCGCTAGTTACACGACCAGAATTCCCGGCTGGCATCTGATTGGTCCAGCGACCAACGACACGCAAAACGAACCGTTAAAGGAAGTATATATTTGCTTTTGTAAAACATTTAGAGTCTCGATTAATTATTCGTGTTAATTTGAAAAAGCTAATTGTGAATTTAATAAACATTTACTAAAGACTCTTGTTATGGTGAATGAGACATGAGCGCGTGGATCTCTGCCGCCCTCCAGCGGCCGCCCTGCGGAACTGCACACAACTCAGAGCCGAGACACAACATCTAATTTAAATAGAGGAGCTCAATGTGCTGCGCGATGAGCCTCAGAAAAATACATGTGACAAAAGAACACTGCTCGTGTTGGACTAATTACAGATGGGAAATTTGGGAATGCGATGGGAAAATAGAACAAAGTAAAGAATATTTCACTCAAGCGTCATTTGCCTCGAAAAGTTTAAATGAATAAACACATTAATGCAGCATCTTTCTGCAGCAAATCAGTAATTTAATCTAAAGACAGAAATTTAATCAGTTATATGTACATTATTAGATAAAATACATTATTTACTGTAGATCAGAAACAGATTTTATAATAAATTATACAGTAGTGAATAATTATCCTCTATACACATCTAAACAATTATATTAATATTATCACTTACCGGTACATTATATTATCATCTTTAAAGTCTCGCTTTTACCTTATAAATCCCCAAACACGAAGCAAACACGTCTTTATTCTCCTTTTATTAGAAGTTCATATTCACATAATTCATATATACAATAATGAAGAAAAAAACATCTTTTCTTAAAAAACAAACTCTGTGCTGTCTCGCAAAAACACAGCCCCAGAAACACACTTTATAGTTATTTTATACAAACACACTTTACAGAACGAGCTGCACAAAAACGATTTCTATAAAATATCATCGCTCCGCCGTGTTCAGCTGAAACCTGGCGGGACGGAGCCGAGCTGCTGGCTCAGACCTCCATAAATCTGAATTACTTTTATTGTTAACATTATAAGGTGATAAATTATAAAATATACACTCTTCTGTAACGTCGTGCTGTGGATGTTGGCTTTTGAAAGGTAATCTGTTGTTTATTATAAATATTTTGTTGTGTATTGAAGGCTTTCACAGTAACATTACTTTACACCTACAGAAGTCCAGTGCAGCTTTACTGTTTAAAAAAATATGAAATTAAACAGAATTATAACGTTCATTTTAATCTCGGATTATTATTATTATTATTTTTATTATTATTATTATTCCACGATTATAAGTCTTGATAAATAACTATGCTGATGATGAAGCAACATCACATTATAAAATCATCATATCGTTCCAACTGTGTGTGCATGCACGTGTGTGTGTGACCGTGTGTGTGTGTGACCGTGTGTGTGTGTGTGTGACCGTGTGTGTGTGTTTGACCGTGTGTGTATGTGTGTGAGCATGTGTGTGTGTGAGTGTGTGAGACCGTGTGTGTATGTGTGTGTGAGCATGTGTGTGTGTGTGTATATGTGTGTGTGTGTGTGTGTGACCGTGTGTGTATGTGTGTGTGTGAGCATGTGTGTGTGTGTGTGAGTGAGTGTGTCAGCGTGTAGTTTTTATCCACAGCCCGTGTTTTTGGTGTTCTCCAGGATCTCGTCGTAAAGCCAGCTCTGCGTGAACTCCTCTGATTTGTCCATCAGCTCGAACAGGCGTTTGTACTCGCTCGGGGAAATCTGTCCCGTCATCACGTCCTCAAACAGCCCCATCCGCAGCAGGACGTCTGTGCCGCTGCCGGCGCTCCACGAGCTGCACCCGGAACACACAACCCATCAGATTAATCTCATCGCTACAGTAAACGCCGCCGCGTATCTGAGGGAGGCGACGCTGCTGCCCCCTGCTGGTGATCCTCAGGAGCTGCACAGCTCTCTATCACACACTTCATTTATTTTTCTGATTTGTGATCTCTGTGTGTGTGAGAGAGATTGTGTGTGTGTGTGAGTGAGTGTGTGAGATTGTGTGTGTGTGTGAGTGTGTGTATGAGATTGTGTGTGTGAGATTGTGTGTGTGTGTGTGAGTGTATGAGATTGTGTGTGTGTGAGTGTGAGTGTATGAGATTGTGTGTGTGTGAGTGTGTGTGTATGAGATTGTGTGTGTGAGATTGTGTGTGTGAGTGAGTGTGAGTGAGTGTGTGAGATTGTGTGTGTGTGTGTGTTGACGTACTTGAGCTTGTCGATGAGTCTGCAGCGGCGTTTAGTGAGACACTGTTTGACCATCATCACCAGCGTGCTGCTGTTAAAGGGAGTGACGGAGGAGGAGAAGAAATCTTCACGAGGAGTGATCCTCACCAAGCACAGGTGATCATTAGGAACATGCTGGAAACACACACACACACACACACACACACACACACGAACACAATCCAGTACAGTGTGTTGGAGGAGGAGGAGAGTCACACTGGAGTGTTTTTATTCTCTGTAGTGTTAAATCTGAAACAGTGCCTCTGCGCCCCCTGCTGGTGGAGTTTGGTACTGTCACACTGATCTCAGTTTAAGACAAGTGTGTGTGTGCGTGTGTTTATGTGGAGGTGTGTGTGTGTTTATGTGGAGGTATGTGTGTGTTTATGTGGAGGTATGTGTGTGTTTATGTGGAGGTATGTGTGTGTTTATGTGGAGGTATGTGTGTGTTTATGTGGAGGTGTGTGTGTGTGCGTGTGTTTATGTGGAGGTGTGTGTGTGTGTTATGTGGAGGTGTGTGTGTGTGTTTATGTGGAGGTGTGTGTGTGTGTTTATGTGGAGGTGTGTGTGTGTGTGGAGGTGTGTGTGTGTGTGTGTGGAGGTGTGTGTGTGTTATCATTTACAGTGCTGATTAACACTCAGTGTTTGAATGAATTGTGTATGAAGTGTGAGCAGGAGTTTCACTCACAGTGCTCTTAGGGATCGCAGGACCTCCGTGCTTCGACGCTGTAACAAAAGATGACCATGGCTCCTGATAGCACACACACACACACACACATACACACAC
>CM075012.1:27623313-27640035 GCA_037576675.1 Pangasius sanitwongsei | reverse complement strand
TTTGCTATAAAGTAAAAAAGCTGGGTGAACATCCTCTAAGTGTGGTGATTCCATAATTTTTGCCAGGGGTTGTATAAATTTGAAATGAAATGTACTGAGTGATATTTTGAGCTTAAGTAAGTAATAATGGGTTAATTTTTAACAGTTCTTAAATATAAAGGTTTAAAAAACTTTTTATTTAATATCTATTAAATATTTGTAAAATTTTGGTCCTTTCTCCTTCATATTCTCAGGTTAATGCACGTGAAACATCTTCAGTTTTTCATTCTTCAGTTTAAATCCGGAGACTGAGAGTGTAATATTACCTTTACAACTCTTTCTGTATTGATTTGTGTGTGTGTGTGTGTGTGTGTGTCATAACCTCCTGGCAGAGCCAATCAGGTTTTGCCGAGATATCCTGGGATTTATCAGGATTTATCAGGACGATGTCATCAATCTTCACAAGAGCCACAAAAATCCCCGAAGCGTCACTGAGTTCAGATTTAAATCGTTTTCTCTTTTTATCTCAAACACAAGCAACAACACGACTCTGACTGTAGCTCTAGTGAGAAGTTCAGGAGCTTCAGGAGGTGTTTTATTCCAGTCCTGATGGTGTTTAATGGTGTTTTTAATGGTTTATGTACTTATATATCTGTGTTGAAGCTTGTTAGTTTAAGTCATGAGAAGATTTTACGTGTGTGCAACTTCATATTTATTCCCCAGGAAACAATTCTTTCAGAGTACACAAGAAGCCCGGATTCCCCTAAAATTTCATTAAAATGCGGCATGAAATGTTGATCACGGTGTCTACGCTATTCACCAATCATAGTGGAATTCAATATTTTAGCGAATCAGATGATCCGATATCTCACTGTGGTATCGCTCTGTTCATTCATTAAACGCAAACTGTTTTTAGTTAACAGCGTGGCCTGTGTGAAAATCTCGTCTGAATCCCCGACACAGAGCTAACACACACTCAGTGAAGCTGCGCGACGCCTATTAGTGTTTATTACACCTTCGTGTACACAGTGTTTTAATGGGACAAAAGATTAACGCTCATGGGACAGCAGGCTTTTAACACTTCTGTTTAATTCTTTTTGTGTTCATTTCTGAAATGCGTTGTTTCTAAGTCTGACTAGCCGGCACTTCCTTCTTCAGCTGCCTTTTGGGACA
The DNA here is from genome assembly GCA_037576675.1 of Pangasius sanitwongsei. NCBI lineage: Eukaryota > Metazoa > Chordata > Actinopteri > Siluriformes > Pangasiidae > Pangasius > Pangasius sanitwongsei. The sequence continues at coordinate 27,638,883 of CM075012.1, read as the reverse complement.
AAATGGCTGATGCTGCTAACGTTCACCGGATTTTAGAAAAGTCTTTCGAAGCTCATACTTATGAGGAAAGTCTGAAAATTAAACATGAGCTTAAAACAACACCCGAGATCCTAATTCAAAAGTCAGGGAGTAAAAAAGGTCCCTTTCGCCTGTATTAATGCACTAAAATTGACTGGCTGTGTTTATTCTGTGTATGATGTGTATTTTATTAATATAAACCCATCATTCATGTTAAATGTGTAATATATATAAATATTTGTCCATAACAGGCAGTTTAATAACCAGCTGCTACTGAACAGGACACGATTCTTATCAACAGCCGAGTTCCTGAAGACTGAGATTTAAAGAAACGTATAATGAATTTTTAACAGAAAATTCTCTCGTGAACTTTAGATCAAAAACAAGGCAAAGAAAACGAGTGCACTTCTAAATCATTCTTTATTTACGTCCGTCTCAGATTCTCATTCAGATTTTTTTCACAGGACAGAAACACACTGACGTCATGCCACTTATCTCCATAAACACACCATTTCCCATCTAAATATGATCCGGAACGCTCGTTTCAGATCAGGAATGTTTAATAAATGTGATCTGGAGTGGCATAAACAACGACTCGAGCAAAAAAAAGAGAGAGAGAGAATAAAGGACAACATTTCTTACAGCATAAACACCACGTGTTTCCTTTTTTACCTTTAAAATGCAGAATTTCATGGTGATAAAATACATTGGTATGAATAAGCATGACACAAACAATGAGAAAGAACAAAATATAATATATGTATATATTTCTGTATGACGTACAGATTAAATGCATAGTATTTGGTGGAGCGTAAAGTAAATGATACACTACACACAGCTCTGAGGTAAAAAATAAATAATATCCTTCATAAAAAAGCGTGATGAAATGTGTTGTTTTTTCTTTTTTCTTTCTTTTTTTAGTATACAAACATTTAGACTGTCTCGAGCACAGAATAGAAACATTTTACTTTATTAAAGTTGAATAATTGGCGGCACGACGGTGAGACCACGCAGAGTGAGACCACGCAGAGTGAGAACACGCAGCGAGGATCTTCAGCATGCAGCAGATCCTAATCCCTAACCCCTAACCCCTAACCCCTAATCCCTAAACCTCTACCCCTAACCCCTAACCCCTAAACCCTAAACCTTAAACCCTAAACCCTAACCCCTAACCCCTAACCCCTAATCCCTAAACCTCTACCCCTAAACCTTAAACCCTAACCCCTAACCCCTAAACCTTAAACCCTAACCCCTAACCCCTAACCCCTAAACCCTAACCCCAGTATTGAGGGTGCTGTATATCGCAGTGTGTTCGATGATCAGTTACTTTTTAAAAATCCATCATCCATCTTCTTTTTTTTTTTTTTAATTTTTGAGATTAAAAGAGTGTGCCATAAAAACTCATTAATACTGTAGACTTTTATTCTTTTACTGAGAATTAATTTTTCTTAATTCCTAAAATGCAGTTAAAATGGTTTGACTCTGTGTGGTCTCTTTGAGTGAAAAATCTAAAAAAAAAATAAAATAATAATAATAATTAAAAACACATGTAACAAGTTGCATTTACGAATACGTTAAGTACAAACAACCCGACGGATAAAACACCGAATTAAACAAGCTCTTTTTGTTCTATTTTCTGTTTTTTTTGTTTTTTTTGTTTCATTTAGTTTAAGCGAGCACCGTATGTACACAAGTCATCATGATACTAAAATTATTCTCAAGGCACTTTATTCCTTTTTAATCTTCTTTGTTCTGTTTTTTTCTCTTTTCATTCGTTTCTGCCTCTTAATCAGGCCTCGTTCTAATAAAACACGCAAGCACACTATTTACAGCCCCTTTATCCCCTAACGGCACGTCCTGTTTCTGTCCAACACTAAACATTTGGTAAAATACCTGTTCCTTCTCAACACTATTAACATGTGAGAAAAGCAGAAAGTCTGCATGCTAATGTGGAATTCATGTCATGTGGGAGGTTTGGGAATTATCCTGCTATTCCAGATCCAAAAATTCCCATTTGAAGGTCTATGTGAGTTTTGTCCCAGTGATAATTAAAAACTTAAAGAATCTATTGTTTGAGAACATCATAACTTTGCTAGCTAATAAGCTAACTAGTGTTTGAGATAGCGCCCAGGTCATGTGACATGGCTGCTTAATAAATAATAACATTAATGTTGTCTGTGGAATAAAAGTTAAAGTCACTGGTTCATTTCTCATCTCTCAGAAATCCAACTTTACATTCAAACAAATCCACTTTTTAAAAATTACATTTGAGTTTCCTGTTTGTTTATTACCTGTTTCTGATCCACCTTTATATTATTACACACACTATGAAGCTACGCACTATGAAGCTACCGCACTTCCTGTTTCCCCGCATGGTTACCGTCGGCGACATGTGATGTCGAAACATGTGACCATCATCAGGTGAGCTTTACAGAAATTAACTCGATTCTCCAGCCGCTGTGTGACGAACTCCAGCGCCTCCAAATACTCCAGAGAGTCGACCTCGAACACCGGCTCCACGTCAACTGAGGGAAACACACACACACACACACACACACACATCATCACCTCTCAATGTCCTTTCTTCCTTTTTCTTTCTTTCTGACTGCATTTATTTTGTTTTTTAATGATATTAAAGTTATTTATTTGTGATTAATCTGTTTATTTGAATTTGTTCAGCGTCATTATTTTTGCTCCACATTAAAATGTGTCATGGTTATGACGAAATCAGCACTGAACTACATTACCCATCAGCCCCAGCATGTCACATGACCATGTCACATGTCCCACTGTGATCACCCTCACCTGTTCTGGGTTAACCCTAATCAGCACTCCTATTTAAGTCCTGGTCTCTGTATGTTTCATTCTCAAGCTTTTATCGTTGTTGTGCATCACAGCCTTGATCACGGTCTGTCCGTTTCTGCCCGTTTCTGCCCGTTTCTGCCCTTTTCTGCCCGTTTCTGCCCTTTTCTATCCGTTTCTGCCCGTTTCTGTCCTTTTCTATCCGTTTCTGTCCGTTTCTGTCCTTTTCTATCCATTTCTGTCCGTTTCTGTCCTTTTCTATCCGTTTCTGTCTGTTTCTGTCCTTTTCTATCCGTTTCTGTCCTTTTCTATCCGTTTCTGCCCGTTTCTGCCCGTTTCTGCCTGTTTCTGTCCGTTTCTGCCTCGTAGCCATTGTATGTGTAAAGTTCTAGTTTTCACTGTTTTGGTTGTTTGTGTTGCACCTTCAACTATAAAATCTGCACTTGCATCCGCTGCCTCTACAAAATCCATGACAAAGTGCTGCTATTATTATTATTATTATTATTATTATTATTATTATTGTGATTTAGTTATTAATAAAGTGACTCACACTCGGCGCTCCACTTCTCGGGCTCGAGCATTAGGTGCTGTTTGGTTTGTTCCAGTTCTTTCTTCAGCCAGTCGTATTTTGTTCGTATTTCTGAGATCCTCTGCTGTCGGTGCTCCAAAATCTTTAGCTTAGCGCTGAAATACACCATGCCCTAGAACCCGGAAAAGAACTCGTCACATCCCTGCAATGAACTAGAGCTCAGTCCCAAATCACCCCCTGCAGTGCACCTACACAGTGCACTGATACTGGCAGTAAAGTGGCATAAACATCACATGACAAACAGGAAGTGGAAATCATAAAGAGGAAATGTAAGTAAAACATTAAAAATGATAAAGGTCATGTGACCTTACTGCCGGCGGTCCGCCTCCTCTGCAGACGCTCCACATCGTCGATCTCATAAACTTTAATCTCGAAGGGTTCAGCCACGCCCCTCTGAGGGGGGCGGAGTGGACCGTCGACCCAGCGCACTCCAGGGCTCAGGACTGGCTTCCTTACTGGAGAAGTGGGGTCAAGAGTCAAATTGGGAATGAGGCGCCTTCTCTGGGTGCCTAAGAGTGAAAAGAAAGTCAAAATCAATGCTAATTTCCTTAGCACACATGCTACTTGTGCTAATTTCCAATCATAGAACAAGATGACCTACATGAGCCCTACTTAAAATGACTCTCCATACAGCATGTAGTGCACTAGATAGGGTGCACACATTTAGGGAAAAAAATGGGATTTTCCTCAGAATTACATTTTTCAAGGAAAAATATACTTCACTTGATTTGATTGCCTTATTGGGAAGCGACCCAAACACCACAGAAGATGAATTCTTTGTAGTGCGCAACAGGGACTTAGATAAGCTGCATGCAGTGCCCTATGTAGTGCACTAGTGTGAGCCATTCAGCTTTCCATCCATTAGTATTTGTGCCTTTCAGTGAAAATGGACTAATGGACTCTGCACCCAATCTAGTGCACTACAGGGAGACATTTGTGTAGACTCATCGTGTGTTGATGCATGTCATCATGCACTAATTTTAAGATTCTCACTAGCTTTATTGGATCATTAAAACTCAATTTGGAACACAGCCTACACCAGTAGCGATATGGGTGATTGTGTGTTCCGCTCTCTCCATGGCTTGGCTCTAGATCATTGGCCTGTGTGCCTGATCACTCGAGCGTTTAGAACATGATTATAAATGTGCTTCTCTCCTCAGTTCCGTGCTGTTACTCATCCTGTAGTGTGCACTTCAGCAGCGAAGTCCCCTTGCTCTTTTCATATTTTACAGCAATGCGACTGTAATGCTTATTTTACTATCATTCCTCTAGGTGCTTCATGACCTGAATATCACCTTTATAATATAAATATAATGTATAGTTTTAAATAAAATATATAAAGTATAGTTCCACGTTTAGCACACACAGGGTTAAATTCCCAGGCAGAAAGAAAACTCAGCACAGTGAAATGCAGGAGAATGTTTTTGCCCTGAGGCAAAGTGGAGGAGGAGTGGGGCACTAAATAATGAGAGACCACCCACAATCCTCTCTGACAACCTAAAGTCTGTTTATTTCAAGATCGCTATCATAAGCACTCAGACAGGAGTGCGTGGGTGGCAGAGAACCTGTGGGTTCTGTTTAAACTCCATTTATACTGCATTTTGCAATTTAGCTCAGAGATATTAAATAAGACAGAAACTGCATCATGGACCTACTGCTCACTGGCCATTTAGGGATGTGTTGGAGTGTGTGTGTGAGAGGGAGTGTGTGTGTATTACCCATAATGCACTATGAGCGATGAGTATGTGAGGGAGTGTGTGTATTACCTATAGGCACTATAAGCAGTGTGTGTAATGAAATAAAATGTAAAGTTAAAGCCCTGTTATCTAGAACCCAGAGCCGGAGGTCACATGAGTTGTCAAGTCTGTCAGAATTTAGCGCTAATCATTTGACTGTGTGAACATCGTGACTAGAAGAAGCTCTAGTTAGAGGCTGTGTCCGTCTTACCTGTGTTGTTCCTTTTCTTTGCGTTTTTTAGACTTCTCCGTCCACTAACTGAGCTGCTGTTATCACTCATAGAGTCCTGAGCAGAAGACGCGCTTCCAGTGGCCTCACTGTCACGTATCATGCTCTCGTAGCCACTGCTGCCCCCACTGTGGTAGAAGAGGGCAGTTTTCCCCATGGCTGGAGGCAGCTCTCCACTCAGAACGCTGCTGTTGTCACTAGCGTGGCCGCTGCTGCAGCGATGTGGCTTCCGTGGAGCGGTGATCTTACTGTAAGGGGATGGTAAAGTATGGACCACTTGCCTTTCCTCACCCTGGACTGGTCCTCCTTTTTCCTCATTATTGCATGTACCGCGTCCGTGACCAGCCTGGCCAGCACTGCCCTGCAGAAGTTCTGAGATTCGTCCGTTTACAGCTCTAAGAGGCAGCTTTGAGGCAAGTCCTGATCCCCTGTTGCGGCTCAGTGACTGAGTTGACCAGGAATTTGGGTTTGGGTTCTTTCCATTAGGGGGCAGGCTGGAGCTCCTGTTTACTGACTGTGGAAGAGATTTGGTGGAGAAGCTCAAGGTCTTGGTGCTAGACGTGGAAAGGCTTCGAGACTTGGGACTGGCCATGAGGAGTTTGGTAACAGCTGAGATTTTGGATTGGCTTGATTTGGGTGACTGTGTTACACTGGAGTTGCAGCTCGGTCCATTGGTCAGAGAGGAGACAGAGTTACGCGTAAGGCTTCTGCCAACACGGGGCATGGTGCTATCTCTCACTACAGCTGCTTTAGATCCAACAAGCATCAGGCTCTCCCCTCTCTCTAGGGAATGACAATCATAGTGGGCACCATGGGATCTTCCTAGAGAATTGGTTCTGTTCGCTAACAGCTCGAGTTTGGCACTGAAGAGCCTGCTACTCTCAAAATTTGGTCCTGTTTGTTTACCATTTAAACCCAGATTCTCTGGTGTGCTGCCCAAGAAAGACAAGTGAAGGTTTGGACCCTGGTTACTTGTTGAATTATGCTGGGGACTGGCTCTGTTTCTCTGGTCAAGACTCGACTTCCTCACAGGTGGTAAGGGTGGGATTCCTTTTGGACGAGTGAAGAAACCTTGTCTTCCAGATGATCCTCTCCGCTCCAGTGTGGCTCGAGGACTACAGGGAGTGGACGTAGTAACTCCGAGGGTTTTATATTCTCCACTTGTGAAGTGATAGGAAGAGTCATCCAGGTCATCTTGCTTGTTTAGGCGATGCCAAGCCCGAGGAAGGCTGCCGGTCCTGAGGATGTTAGCTGAAAACACAGGAGTGATGCTTTCTGAAGCATTTAGAACCATTTCACAACCATCTACAACCCTCTTGAAGGAATCAGGAGAACCTGCTGCTTCACAACTGCTTGAACTGTTTCTGTCGAACACACTTTTGCTCTTTATAGTATCAGATGTTCCTTTCTCTAGCTTTACCTCACATACAAATTCCTCAGGTTTGGAGGAATCCCTTTTCATCCAGGGATCATCAAAGATGATCTCACTTGAAAGAGGAACTGGTGGAGATCTGGGATCTTTGACTACAGGGTGTTTGGTTGGTGAATCATGAATAATTGGCTTTACAGCAACACAAGGCTGAACTGTTACATTAGTTTTGTTAGGGGAAAAGCTATTCAAGGTGCATAATGACTGAACATTGGAAATTGTGACTGTTGTTTTTCCCACAGTTGGAGACATCTTGGTAGAAGTTTCAGTTACACGGAAAACATTTCCATCATCCTTGTTCTGTTCTGTGAGCTCTCCTTCCTCATTAATTTCCAGAAGCTGAACCTCAGCCAGTCCCTCACCCTGCCCAAAGCACTGCTGCGTAACAAAGCTATGGCAAGACTGTTCTCCACTACTTCCTGTGCTCATTTCAGTCAGCCAAGAACTGTTAGAGGACCATCGGCTCATGATGACCTCTCCTTCAACCTTGCCATGAGGCTGGATTTTAGCAATGTTGGCTTCTGACATGGTGGCAGTGGTAGTGGAGGGTGAACTGCTATAGCACTCCAGGTCTTCACTTATACTGCTGATGATGCTGATGGGCCGTGAACCCGATGCAAGAGCCTGAACTGAGCAGTCACTGTTGAAGCTGATAATACTGGTGGGCCTGCCATCCTCCATGATCCCATTCACTGTTATCTCCTCAACAAGCATAAAGACCAACTCATCCTTACCCTGTGGTGCTAACAGCTGCTGCACGGTGACTGTGGTGCTGTTCTTATTGTCCAGAGGTAGTTGAGGAACATCGTCACACAGCGTGTCCACTGATCCCAAACTGTTGTAGGAAGAAGAGCGCTTGAGTACCTGAGAACCCATTCCAACAGGAGATGTTCTAAATTCAGCCTGAAGCAACGACTCAGTGGATGACTTTCCTGAATCTCTGTACAGGTTTTGTGAGGATTGGGGAGGTGTACTAGGCATTACTCCTTTCTGAGTGTACACTTTGCAGCGCTGAGAAGGTGACGAAGGAGGTTTGTATTCTGATGTTTTTGTCAAGCTAGCGATACCCAGCCGGGGGGAACCCATGGGACGAGGTTTGCCATCACTGCTGCTTCCTCCACTAATGGACTCCCTGCTGTTATGAAGGCTGGAGCTGTTGGCCCTTTGAAGAGACGTGAGCTGTCCGACACCACTCCCTCCAGTTACACTCCGACTGCTAGAAAGGACACAATTGTTTATTGTAGACTTTGTCAGACTTTCTATAATGGACTGTGCAATCTCTGCTTCCTCCACCACTTCCCGGATCTCTTCTAGCTGCTGATCATTAGAGATCCTCTTGGGAGAACTTGTGGTGGTGCGAGATGGAAGAGGCTCAATTTTCTTAAGTCTGCTGGCTGGAACTTCTTCAAAAGGAAAATTGTTTACCTCCTCGCTGCCATCAATGCACCCCAGTCGCTCCTGCAGCTCTGCAAAGGTGTTGCATTTGAGACAATCCTTTTCCTGCTTGCTAGACTTGGCAGTTTCTTCAGGTACAGGAGGAAGTGTCTGAGGATGAAGGGTCTGAATCGACTGGACTGTTTGCGAAGGCTGGATTAGTGAATCACCTAACTGAGACGACTGTGCTAGCTTGCCTTGGTCACTCTTGTTCTTATGTATAGATGGGATGATGGGTACAAACTCCGGAGGACCTTCGTTATCTGTGAGCTCTCTGTCTGAAAGCGATGAACCGTTTGGACCTACATAGATTACGGTGTCACAAGACTGCTCGCTGCTGGAATAGTCATCTGGGTCGCTGGAGATGTGAAGCAGTGGTATTTCGGAGTCTCCAACGTTCCTGGAGTGTATGTTTCGGAGCTGAGTCGGACGTCTCATCCTTCCCTCCTCACAGGAGCTTTCTCCGCCAGAGGAACTAGACGTGTACTGCTGCAAGAGACACAGCTGGAAATTAGATTTGAATTTCTTGTTAACATACAAGCTACAATAGTAAACGACTTCCTGTTTCCAAGGCTTTGCTTAATTCTGAATCGCTGTAAGGTAGAAATCAAACTCTTGAAAAAAATCTGTAGATGTTTCAGTGACATTGGCGTTTCCTTAGATATTATAACAAATCAGTTATAATATAAATATATATTTTCTCTATCTCATTGCTGATCAATATAAACAACATATAAACAATTTACAAACAATACAGGCAATAAAATACCAAAAGCCCTAGAGGACCTTGCTGCAATAAGGGAAATTGGGCAGCCAATAAAATCAGCTTTATGAACCACAGTAATGTTTGTCATTTTGTCCCTAACAGAACATAAAGATGTGGCTCATACCATGCTTACTTTAGTCTTCTTCTTCTTCATCCTCAGCACTCGAGAAGCGATCTGTAGCGTAGAGAGAGTTTCTGAGAAGTGGCTGGGAGAGGAGGAGATGTGCGCGATCATGGTGGTGCGACAGTTCATGTTTCCCAGCGACTCTCGCAACAGCATCGTTAACTTACTGTCCCTGTGAACCACAAAATAACCACAAAATAATTCATCACCAAAGATGTCAGCTTCAGAAAAAAAGCCAAAAATCCACTGAAATTCTCTGACTGGAGTCTGAACCCGAAACACTTCAGACTTAGCACAGAAAACTGCAGAAGAAGAAGAGCGCGGCACACACAATAAGCTCTGATTATTATTTATTACAGCTCATTGTTTTTCTCGTGCGTGATCTAAATGAGCCAACGTTAGAAATATAATCGCATTATTGAGCGCTGAGTCGCTCTGACTCACCGTCTTCATTCCATTATTTTGTTTTTCAGCTTTGACATTTAATCCCGGTGTTTACACGACCTCATACAGAATACAGCAACGAGCATTTAGCTCTCATTAAATCACGCTAAGATCAGTGACATTTTTGTGCATTTCTAATTTATTTATGCCAAATTTTTATTCATTTAAAATCTCCCTGAACCTTAATTACATCTCTCCTCATCTCATCTCTGCAGAACGCTGAATTCAGGGCTTCAAACCCACGCACCGGTTCTGCAATGTGAATTAAATTAGCATTAAAAAAATCACACGTGTCCCGGAGGAGGAAAACACAATCTGCAAGCTGTCGGGCGCAGAGCTGCGAGTGTTTAACCCGAGAGCAGCGAGCAGCAGGGATGAGACGGGACAAGACAAGGACGAAAACAGGAATATAAACCAGCATCTGTTTCTGAAGCCCCACTGAGCACGCTCGTTTACCTTCAAGAACCGAAAATAAATTATTCTGAGGTTATGTTCCACAGATTTAGGGCTCCATCCTGATTTTTAGCTTTTCACCTTGTCCACTTCCCCTTAGTTAAGTCCCCCTGGCTAAAAAGAAAAAGACGTGGCAATATCAGCTCGTATTAGTTTCGAGTTGACATCACTGTAGACTTCAGAAGCACAACGTACCCAGAATGCATTGCTGCAATCTGACGCAGTTTCCTTTCAAATTAGTGGACAGATTTGTTTATAATAATCATGTCATTAAATCTTGTGGAGATTTTACTCTGTGCTCTTCATCTCCTCGGTTACTACGGCAACACGCCCATGCCAATATGGACATACTGACCATTACATCACGCTCTAACTGCGCTCGTACATTTTCATTCTTCTGTAAGATAAGAACTGGAGATTTTAGTGAAATGGTGACTGGAGAAGTTACTGTGAGCCTTAAATCCACATAACAGTGTAACTGATATAAAGGACAGTGAAAGTAAACAGTCAGTATGGAGTCGTACTTGTAGGGAATGTGTTTGGAGCCGTTGACGAGGGCAAGAATGACGTTCCCGAGGGCCGAGAGAGACAGACACTGACTGGGCGTGGCACTCTCACGGGGTTTAGCCAACTCCTTCACACAGCTTCCCAAATCTATCAGGTGCAGACGACTGCGGCCTCCGGACACTGATACACACACACACACACACACACACACACACACACATAACATGATATAATATAAATTCTGAATTCTGACCTGTGTTTACTTTTCTAGCCCTACATTCATTTTTTGTTCAGTTTTTATGTTAAGTTTATAAGTTTATAGTTTTACTGTAAGTTGATAAACCCGGTTTTAGTATGTTATGTTTAAATGTTAAAAATCCTCTCAGATACTGATTCTGATTATATAGATATAGTTTTAGTTCAATTTGTCACACATGCTAACTGAAACAGGAAGTGACACCTTCTGCACAATGCTGGTACGGGTTTTTTTTTTATCCTGAGGATAAGAGAGAACATGCTGTTTGATCACTAGGTGGCGCTCCAGGAAACAGGAAATGACATCATATCTGTAAGCAGGACACACTCATGAACACAGATACTCACTTCCTCCTTTCCCGGTCTTCTCCATGCGGTACTGGTAGATGTGCAGCGTGAAGAGCATGTGTGAGTTGCGATGTTCGTCCTCGTCACACTCGGCTCGGCTGCTGTACCGCGCTGCAATGGCGGCGTCCAAAAAGAACGCGGCTTTCTCTGCTGTCGGTGCTCGCAGCTCGCTCTGATTCTGCAGCTACACGACAAAAACACACTCACATATTACATACAAGTCCACAATGTACATGTACAGAGTCAACTACACATCAGCCTGTAACATCAATATTTACTACAGTGTTTACGCTCACAGCCTCAGCAGGAGGTCCGACCATTTATTTTTCACCTGCTTTCACAATCTCCTTTTAACTTTGTTTCATTTTCTCTAATTCCAGTGAAATGTAAATGTAAAAATGTCCAAAAATTCCTCATTAAGATTTGAATGTAGTATAAATAGATTTTAATCATCAGCTCGCAGCAATAAGTGTTCATCCGCAATGTTAATAAAGTGTTAATAATCAGTGTTAATAAGCCATGTTAATAAAGTGTTAATAAACAGTGTTAATAAGCCGTGTTAATAAAGAGTTGCTAATTTGCACATTTTCATTCGACTCAAATCAGGGAGAGTGAGAAACATTTTCCCCGTATTTCACTGTGAATAAAAGTATTAATTAAAAAGAATAAATAAATAAATAAATAAATAAATAAATAAATAAGTGAAGAGGATGTTTAGTGTTTAAATTTAGTCTCACTCGGCGACGGACTCGTGACTGCTTGAGGTTTTATTTGTGAATCAGAGTAAAGCTGCTGTAAAGAGGATTACACTCTGATCATTTTGTCTGCAGGATTAATCCGTTTATCAGGTGAAGGTTTTTATCTCGACGGCGACCGCTTTATCCAGCTGAGATTTCCTTCCCGCTGAAGTACTGCTTTAACTTTAATCAAAGACGATTATGAGAGAAGAGAAAATCCATAATCACAATAAACTCAGTATAGTGGCACAAAAACACAAAAATTTTATTTGTCCGCTGAAACGCTCCTCTTTCGGCAGCGTGAGTGCGCTGGTGGTCGTCCAGCCGTCTCCTCACCTGCATGCCACAGATGGGGTCCTCACACAGGTAAACTCCAGGCGACTGGCCGTCCTGTAAACTGCCCGTGGCCACGTCGGACAGCAGGTCCTTCAGGTTCTCATCTTTCCCCCAGACCTCCACGGCGGAGACACGCACAGAGAACCGAGCACCCGTCTTCTCCTTCCGCTCCGTAATGATCTTAAAGAGCCAGGAGATAGCGCAGGGGATAATGCCCAGGTTCTGCATGGAGTCGTCCTTCCCAATCATGGTGTAGGTTTTTCCTACACACACACACACACACACACTACTGTCAGACCCTCTCACACTGGCTGAGAGAAACCAGTCCAAATTATTAAAACAATCTGAACTATTCCTCAATAATTACAAATAATTGGACTTTTTCCAGCTTTTTAATTTTATTTTTAGTATAAATCGAACAGGAAATCGTACTCAATCTTAAAATTTAAAATTTAAGTGCTAAACCACAAACTCACATTATAATAAACTAAACCTTAAGTCTTAGTCTCCTAACTCTTACTGATAAAGTGTGTGTGTGTGTGTGTGTGTGTGCAGGTTTCCATTCCAACCAATCAGGAGCTTCACCTTTCTTTAATCAGTTCATCTTAATCTCTAATCAGCTCTCAGGTGTGTATCCTGATTGGCTGGAATGAAACACACACACACACACTTTGTAGTAAACGTTAAAAGCCCTGAATATTATTTGAACACATTCTCCATTTCATTAAGGAGAGACGTTAAAGTGACTGCAAACTAATTTAGTTATTTTCTAAAAGTGTCTAAAATGAACAGCAACACACACACACACACTCACACACACATACACACTGATTTATATTACAGAGGACGTGTCCCAAACCACACACTCTCTTCACTACATAGTGCACATAAACAGTGACAGATGGCTTTACAGCTTTGCTCTGCTGGACGTCACAGTGAGACTTCGATCAGCTTTAAACATAAATTCCTCCAACACTGTGTGTGTGTGTGTGTGTGTGTGTGTGTGTGTGTGTGTGTGTGTGTGTGCGCGTGTGTGTGATGCCAACTCACGGTGAATGTCTCCTATAGTGTTTTTTTTTTTTTTACATTTTATATTAGTATAACTAGTTGTACACGTAAAGAGCATTATTAGGACACTAATAATTATCTCACATTCATTCCAAGGGAAAAACAGAGTCAGTGTTATAATGTGTGTGTGTGTGTGTGCATGTGTGTGTGTGTGTGATTAATGAAGTCCAAAGAGAATCCTCCTGAGTGCATTTTATTCATTTAACATCAAACACACACACACACACACACTCTGAATGATAAATGGAAATGTAAAAGATAATTAGACAAACAGGAGGTTCATTTATGAAATCGTTAATTATCTCGTGCATTAGCGTTAATGCGTAACTTCGGATCAAAGGCTAATGACACACTTCCTGTTTCCTGTTTTATTTATTACACCCATAACACACACATTTTAACAGAACAATACCAGCAAGTGTTAATTCTAATTAATGGAGTTTAAAGGCTTAAACGTAGACTGAAGCTGCCACGGCTGGTAAAGAGATTCAGTGACTCTTTTAAAGTGAATCAGATAAATTCGTTTACACACTTAAACGATAAAAATGGTGATGTTACATCTTTTTTAATTTTATATGAATAATGAAGAAGTAATCAAATCTGTACGGTGTAACGGTGAATCAAATGAACCAAATTATATGATTCACTTAAATCAATAGTTCAAAAGAATCAAACCAACAAAAAACAACAAAAAGTCAAATTGCCAATCTGAGTCATCCTTTCTTTTTAATCTTTTTATTTTATTTTATTTATTTGATATGATAATATTCAGGATGTTTCATCTTCCTGTTTTTGTCTCAACATGAATCAGTTTAATCAGTGTTTGAAGAATAAAGTGGTGTGGGTATGTGTGTGTGTGTGTGTGTGTGTGTGTGTGAGTGTGTGTGTGTGTGTGTGTGTGTGTGTATGTGTGTGTATGTGTGTGTGTGTGTGTATCTGTGTGTGTATGTGTGTGTATGTGTGTGTGTGAATGTGTGTCTGTGTATGTGTGTGTATGTGTGTGTGTGAGTGTGTGTGAGTGTGTCTGTGTGTGTGAGAGTGTGTGTGTGTGTGTGTTACAGAGCGTCACTAATGTGATTTCAGTGAGATTTTAGACATTAAATCAGGAGTTTTACTGATAAATAAATGTAATAAACTTTCACATCTGATGAAATGAAAGTTTTTCTCATCTGTGACGGATTCATTTTAACTGAAACAGAAACTATTTATTTATTTTTTGTTTGTTTGTTTGTTTGTTTATGTGTAAAGTGGTTTTGCCGAATGTGAGCAGATGGAAAACAGATATTTTTATGAACATCAGAGAGTGAAATTATTTTAGACCTGATGAAGTAAAGCAGTGGACTGTTCCTGGTGTATTACTGCTTTATTACAGCGTCACTACAGGAAGTGGGTGACATTAACATTATCTTGGTGTCACAGCAGCTCTGATTTAGCACCTCTTGTGACAAGCTCCTCCATTTCCTGTTTCTAATTTTGTGTCCATGCCTCTTTCAGACGCTCGTTTGTCTCTGTGGCGTCGTGCTCATGTCGTAACTCTTCCACCTCCTCTCGTTCAGACGTGTTTTACGAGCAGTGACACACGCTAACACACTAACGCAGAATTAGCCACATGGCACACAACATGGCAGGTCATAAATTCATCCTGCGCTCGCTACAGGACCTTCTCCATCCTCGTCTCTGAGGAACGTGAGTGTAATTCTCATCACTCACTCAGAGCTTAAACCAAACAGGGAGAATTCTTTAAAGCAAAAGCATCACACATTACAAGCCTGAATAAAACAGATCACTGCTGAGGGACTCATCACTGACATCATAACGAAGCCGCAGTGAAATGTAAAGCGTCACTGTTTTTCATTTTAGTCATTTTAGCCTTAAGTTCACTAGTGAGCAGCTCTCAGGCCCTGTTTAGTGTAAGTTAGGATTATTCACATCTCCACCATCAACATCTTCATTCATGCAATGTATATTTTTTATACACTATATGGCCAAAAGTATTTGGACACCTGACCATCACACCTACACTGATGCTTGTTGAGCTCGCTGGATGTTACATTCCAAAGGATTCCATTAGGGTTAGATTTAGGGGTCTTGTGTTAACCCTAACCCTGGAACTAAGGAACCCAGACCCTGAAAAACAGCCCCAGATCATTATCCCTCCTCCACCACACTTTACTATTGGCTCTGTGTGTTCCACTAATTAATGTTCTCCTGACATCCACCAAACCCAGCTTCATCCATCAGATCAGTGAGGCGTGATTCTTCACTCTAGAGAAGACGTCTCCACTGCTCCAGAGT
>CM075012.1:27604988-27611505 GCA_037576675.1 Pangasius sanitwongsei | reverse complement strand
CAAATCCATTGTGGTGGAGTATAAAGGCAAAATCACAAAAACTCCGTCGTTGTCCAAATACTTCCGGACCTGACTGTGTGTGTGTGTGTGTGTGTGTGTGTGTATGTGTGTGTGTATGTGTATATATATATATATAGTATTTGTGTGTGTGTGTGTGTGTGTATGTATGTAGTGTGTGTTTATAGCACCTGTGTTTGTGTATGATGTGTGTTTGTGTGTATGTAGTGTGCGTGTGTATAGTATGTGTTTGTGTGTGTGTGTGTGTTTGTGTGCTATCTGAGCTGTGTACTAGAGTTTCAGTACTGAGGGAAATGTGCATTGCTAATATTAGACTCCACGTCTCTCTCTCTCACACACACACACACACACACATACACATACAAGGAGCTTACTGTATTTACAGTACAGTAAACAATTTAAAAAGAGGATTTTATTTTATAAAAGTTTCTGATGGACTGTTTTATGTCATTTCCTGTTTTGCAGACCGACATGGAGCTCCGACACGGTGAGTGTGTGTGTGTGTGTGTGCGCGAGACACTTACCTACTGTAAACACACAGACCAGACAGACAATATATTTTTATTTCTTTTTTTTTTTTTCAATTGAAGTTTTTATTGCTTTTTTTGGAAGGCTGATAGATAACAGAAATACAACATTACCATAATTATGCAAGGTTACGGATTTTTACGGCACAATTTGACCATGTAATAAAGTACAGTGCAAGACAGAACACAAAATAGTGGTCTGTTCAGTTTGAGACCTTACAGTAATGTATGTCCAGAACATATATTTTTATTTCTATATTCGTAGCATATCGTGCCGATCACATTACAGTGTTAAATCGTATTAAATCTCAGTGTGCTGTATTTAATAAAAGATAACTGTCTCAATTCTTTATAAAATGTTTATCAGTGATGCTTCTCAGTGTAATTGCAGTTTATTTCATATTTTATTTTCTTTATTCATCATCTATAACGCTAACTAGCTCGTAAGTTCTGTATGTTATAGCCAGATGTGTTTCTGATTGGTCCAACAGCCGACCAATCAGCAGCTTCACACTCGCATTATAATTACAGAATACTCATACACTCTCTTTCTTTCTCTGAGCATGAATAATGTGTTATTTATTATTATTATTATTATTATTATTATTATTATTATTATTTGTAGTATTAGTATTATGGACACTGAAATGCTTGTCTGTCAACCTTAGCTGTGTGTTTGTTGTGTGTGTTTGTGTGTGTGTGTGTGTGTGTGTGTGTGCTGTTCAGTCTGAGCTTGTACACAGGATCAGTGTGAACGGTGAGAGCTGTGGAGAGAAGAACATCACGTCAGAATCTCCATGCAGCGAAAGTGAGTTTCCCACACACACACACACACACACACACACACACACACACACATACATGTACGAGTTCATAGAGAAAATGTTATAATGTCCTGCAATGCATAAGAAGCTGTGAGTTATTAGTGTGTGTGTGCGCGTGTGTGTGCGCGTGTGTGTGTATGTGTGTTTGTGTGAGTATGTGTGGTGTGTGTTACTTGAACGTCACGTGGCTCGGCATTGGGTTGCACGACCTCATTTCACTTTCTCACACACACACACACTAACTCACTCAGATTGGCTGTCATTTATTAATAACATCATCTGCAAAAGTATTGGCACCGTTCTTTAAAAATAAATAAACAGAAATTGATGTTTAGAATAAGGAATATCTTTTATAGTTTTAATTCACCACAATATTTTTTTTAAACTTAATTTTTTTGTTTTTTGTAAGTAGTGCAATTTTTCTTTAAAAACAATTTGTCTCTCTGTCAGAGTCGGGGATGTTGGAGGAGGATGATGTCTCTCCCAGTGACAGTAGTGCTGCCTGTTTGGCCCAGCAGAGGGAGCCGACACATGTCTGTGACTCCGCCTCCAGTCCGCCCACTTCCTCTCCCCAAGCCCCACCCACCTTGGTAATGACAGAAGGCTTCTCGCCGGCAACCATCAGAGAGGAAGCCAAGAAACGGAGCGAGAGAGAACAGGAGAGTGAAGGAGAGAAAGAACAAGAGACAGAGAGGACACCTCAAAAAGTTGGAAAGGAGGCGGAGCCTGGAGGAAGTGGAAAGGAGGCGGAGCCTGGAGGAGGCAGGATGGAGGCGGAGCCTGCAGAATCTGACCGAAAGAGAGAAGAGGTGATGAAAGAAGGAGGAGTGGAAACAGCGTCTTACGATCAAGGAGCAGAGAAACAGGAAAAGGAAGTGGAACAGGAACAGGAAGAGGAAGCAGAGGAAGCTCTGGAGCTTGAGGAGGAGCTTCAGAGGCCAGAGGACGCCATGTTGGATGACCTCGCCAAACGCATCCAGGTGGAGGAGGTGAGGGAGAAACATAAATCAAAGTCAGTTAAATCGAATAAGAATAAAATATACATAGACTTAAAATACAATATATTAATTTAAACAGGTTAAAACATAATTATTTAAATTTGCATAAAAATTCAATAAATAAAATAAACCAAAATAAGCAAATAACAACAATTTAAGTAATATATTAAAAAAAAAATTAAAAAAGCAGCGTTGTAGTAATTGTTAAAATTGAAAATGCACATGAAAGCTGTTGGATGAAAACACACACACTCACACTGACATTTCCTCAACTGTGTGTGTGATTTAGTCGGGCCGCAGTGTGTGATGTCACCGTGATGTCACCCGGCTGAATGAGTGCACTGTGAGAGAGATGCAGATTTCTCCTGAGCTGCTGCAGTGACAATGAACTCGTTCAGCAGGATAAACGGCTCAGGAACAGGTCACATGATCAGTGCTGTCGCTCCCGCTGGACTGAAACACTGAGCACGTGACGCAGAGCAGAATAGAACCCGAGTATGCTGCAGAGAGCTGGTCGCATTATTGTATATTATTATTATTATTATTATTATAATACAGCATGTTCTAGACGTCTTCATACGCAGGGGACTGTGTTTTCCAGCAACACGTCAGTTGTGTGTTCGTCAGCGGATGTTCGTGGATGTCACTTCTCGGTTTCCGAGGCACTTCCAGTCTTTTTGAATTTGTTAGTAAGTTTGGTGACAGTGTGGTGTGTGATGTTTCCTCGCCATGTTTCCTGTTAAAGTCCATCGCAACCTCGCGACAGCTTCCTGATCCAGTCATCAGATTGGGTTCAATACGTCAATGCCTTCTTAAAGGAATTTTAATTTGTAAAATAAATGAATAAAAAAATAAATAAATGACCCACATGGCGTCATGACCCCTAGTCTGGAAATTCCTGATCTAATCACACATTTCACTTCTCCTGATAAATACTCTGACCTGGTGGTGAAGAGACGGCGGGTGCGGTGTGTGCAGTCGTGTTAGCAGGAGAGTCGGACAGATTTCAGCTCCACGTGAGGACGTTTGTCTCTCACACAGATAAATGATGGAACGTGTTGTAAACCTGATGGAGTAATCTCGGTTCTCTGTGGAGCACTCAGACTGACTGTAGTCACGCTGTGGGGTTCTCCGGCGTCGGCTCTGATCTGTAATGGAGCTTTAATGGGTGTGTGCTGGAAGTGCGTGTGTGTGTGTGTGTGTGTGTAGCTTTTGTTTTTAAACCTTGTGTTAGCAGTAAACTAAAACCACATGAGCAGCAGATTACTGTAACTCCTGTAGTAGGGGATCTACTGTAAACTCCCTAATACATTTCCCTAATTTCAAAGTTTGAAGAACAGAAAGATCTTATAGATCAGATAATAGAGTGGATGGAAAAAGACAGGTGTGTGTGTGTGTGTGTGTGTGTGTGTGTGTGTGTGTGTGTGTGTGTGCGCGCAGAATGTAGTGAGTTTTATCTCAGGTTTTTTATTATTATTAATATTTTTCACCAAAGCCACACTGACAATCCCTTTTAACCCCATTATTTTAAATTTAGCACACTAATGCTGCATAATGGCATATTTCATTCTGGTGTGTGTGTGTGTGTGTGTGTGTGGTATAAAGGTAATTGATTGCACAGACATGTTTATGTGGTAATGATTAGAGGTAATGCTCATACAGACGTAGGTGTTTTGAGTGTTTTGAGTGATGTTATGTTTAATTTACACACACACTCACACACACACACAGGGATAAGAGTTCTGTTTTGTTGTCGGTGGTCGCGTACAGACAGTGATGAGGAAACTTTAATGTATGATATTTATATTGTAGTGAAGATGATGCACTACAGCCACCTCTGAAACTCTCACTGATCACCTCACTGTCTGATTATAATAACATCATAAATAACATCATACAAATAACATAAATAACATCATCATAAATAACATAAATAACATCATCATTCTGGACTAAAGTCAGTTCAGATATAAAGTCTTGTATTATTTACTCTCTGGCTCGTCCTCTGTCAGCTCCACTCACTGACTTTAATCCAGCATTAATTTATACAAATATTTATTTAATATTTCATATTTACTGTCAGTGTCTGTTTCAGTTCTCATCTTTATCTTCTTTCACTTCATGATGTCATCTTTTAAGTGTGTACAGCACTTTGAACTGAATTATTATTATTATTATTATTATTTGTAATAAAGCCTCATCTATGTGTCCGAATAATGAACATAAAAAAGACAATCAGAAATCAACTGATCTGCTACACTGGGTGGGTTCATGCTGTCTGCCTTCCTGTCTCTCTCTCAGCCTGTCTGTCTTTCTCTCTCTCTCAGCCTGTCTGTCTTTCTCTCTCTCTCAGCCTGCCTGTCTCTCTCTCAGCCTGTCTGTCTGCCTTCCTGTCTCTCTCTCTCAGCCGGTCTGTCTGCCTTCCTGTCTCTCTCTCTCAGCCGGTCTGCCTTCCTGTCTCTCTCTCTCAGCCGGTCTGTCTGCCTGTCTCTCTCTCTCAGCCGGTCTGTCTGCCTGTCTCTCTCTCTGCCTGGAAAAATATCAAACAAGCTGAGAGAAGGTGCAGACTAAACACTGAACACTTTACTGCTCTTATACACACTGGCTTCTAGTGGATAAACACTCTTTTGTGTGTGTGTGTGTGTGTGTGTTTAATGTACTTTGGTTTCATGTGTTGAATTTCTAATCTCTCTCTCTCTCTCTCTCTCATCCTCAGATCACTCCTGCCTCAGGCCTCGTCTCCATCCTGAAGAGAAGAGTGTGTGACGGAGGAGACGACAATTCCTCCACAAACAAACCCCTCACTAAACGCAGAGTCCGCTTCCATGTTCCTGAGGACGGCCTGGAGCCTGGTACACACACAATACACACACACTCACACACACACAGTAATGACGTATATCAGACCTGTTCTATGAGTCTCAGTTTGTCTCTTCAATACACAGATGAGGTGGGCGGAGACTCCTGGCTCCTCCTGCTCCTTTTGTGCCTGGTTACCGTGGTGATCAGCGTGGGTGGGACTGCCCTGTACTGCGCATTCGGCGACGCCCACTCGAGTGTGTGTACGGACTTTTCACACAACATTGATTTCTATATGGGGAAGGTGCAGCGCAGCGTGGACGACATCACACACTTCTTCTCCTCCTCTAGCTCATAGCCTCCATCCCTCTATCTCTCTCTCTCTCTCTCCATCTGTCTCTCTACCTCTGCCACTGTCTCTCCATCACTATGGAACAAAAGATCAGCCAGTCAAATGATGAGAGACGGAATGAGAGAACTGATTTTTCAGGATCTGAATGGATTAGTGGGTGTTGATGATGTCACAACTCTGTACTGGTGTTGATGATGTCACAACTCTGTACTGGTGTTGATGATGTCCCACATCATTTCCAGGCGCAGCATATCACTTAAAATCCGCTTTTTTAAAACTTCTTTAAGTTAGTCTAATTGAGACAGAGCAAGTCGTATTTTTGCAGTTTTTATCTTAGCAGGAAATCAGCATGTACAGATTTCAAGACGTCAAAGAGGGCGGAGCATGTGACATTTCTAACAGCGGTTCTTTTCGCTTAGCATAAAACTTATGTTTTATTTACTGTTGTTTATCTATCGTTAGCTTGCTACCAAACTTGGCTAGTTACATAACATCACCCAGCTACTGCTACAGCCTTAAGGTTAACCTTGGCTAAATAAAATCGTTAGCTGGCTAACGTTAGCCCGGTGTTAGCCATTAGGTTGTGTAATTACATTGTGTACATCTATCCAAAGAAGGCTGGTAGTGATGTCATACTATCAAGTTTTGTGATTGGCTGATTGAATTGAACTTAAGCTCCGCCCACTGCAAAATCAGTATGTGCAGGAATTTATATCATTCATCGCTACAAGCTTTTAAGTCTTAAATATCGAGTCTTATCATATTAGTTATAGCAGTTTCTGTTTTTTACCTTATCGTTATCATGATACTATGGAGAAAGTGGGATAATGGTGTATAAATAGTTATTTGTGACAGATTTAAGTGGTTAGGATTAAAATATATTGTAGTATAAGAGACAGAAGAGCAATATGTAGTAAAAATGTAAAGATTTTTAGAGTAGTGGTATGAGGAGAGACAGATTGTGTTATTTAACGCTGTTTTTGCTATTAGTTGTTCTGT
>CM075012.1:27574988-27599988 GCA_037576675.1 Pangasius sanitwongsei | reverse complement strand
AAGAGAAAAAAACTTCACAGTGCTGCGCACTTCAACACACACTCTGTACAAGAGAGAACATTAAGGGCGTTTGTGTGTGTGTGAGAGAGAGAGAATGAGTGTGTGTGTGTGTGTGTGAGAGAGAGAGAATGAGTGTGTGTGTGTGTGAGAGAGAGAGAGAGAATGAGTGTGTGTGTGTGAGAGAGAGAGAGAATGAGTGTGTGTGTGTGAGAGAGAGAGAGAATGAGTGTGTGTGTGTGAGAGAGAGAGAATGAGTGTGTGTGTGTGAGAGAGAGAGAGAATGAGTGTGTGTGTGTGTGAGAGAGAGAGAGAATGAGTGTGTGTGTGAGAGAGAATGAGTGTGTGTGTGAGAAAGAATGAGTGTGTGTGTGTGAGAGAGAATGAGTGTGTGTGTGAGAGAGAGAATGAGTGTGTGTGTGAGAGAGAGAATGAGTGTGTGTGTGTGAGAGAGAGAATGAGTGTGTGTGTGTGTGAGAGAGAGAATGAGTGTGTGTGTGTGTGTGAGAGAGAATGAGTGTGTGTGTGTGAGAGAGAATGAGTGTGTGTGTGTGTGTGAGAGAGAGAATGAGTGTGTGTGTGTGTGTGAGAGAGAGAATGAGTGTGTGTGTGAGAGAGAATGAGTGTGTGTGTGTGTGTGTGAGAGAGAATGAGTGTGTGTGTGTGTGTGTGTGTGAGAGAGAGTGTGTGTGTGTATGTGAGAGAGAGAATGAGTGTGTGTGTGTGTGTGAGAGAGAATGAGTGTGTGTGAGAGAGAATGAGTGTGTGTGAGAGAGTGTGAGAGAGTGTGAGAGAGTGTGTGAGTGTGTGTGAGTGTGTGTGAGTGTGTGTGAGTGTGTGTGAGTGTGTGTGAGTGTGTGTGAGTGAGAGTGTGTGAGAGTGTGTGAGAGAGAGAATGAGTGTGTGTGTGTGTGTGAGAGAGAGAATGTGTGTGTGTGTGTGTGAGAGTGTGTGGATAAAGAAAGGCAGTAGCAGTGTTGGTGTTACTGTTCTCTCTCTCCTGCATTAACACTGATGTCCACTAGAGGGCAGAGCGCTGAACATTACTACAGTTAAATAGTGAAAATCTTTATTCTCAAACACTGTAGAAACTTAAGGAGTGTGTGTGTGTCAGTGTGTGTGTCAGTGTGTGTGTCAGTGTGTGTGTCAGTGTGTGTGTCAGTGTGTGTGTACTGTACTTGTACTGGTTTATTACAGTGCTAAATAATTTGCATAACTGATAGTGAAGTGTGGTGTTTTGCATGTGTTGTCCTGACTGTCTCTGTCTCTGTGTGTGCGTGCGTGCGCGCGCGTGTGTGTGTGTGTGTGTGCAGGGAAGCCGGAGCTGCAGTCGGAGGTGGAGATCATCGTGGCTGATGTGTCAGAGCCGGACTCGTTAGCTGCTATGTGCAAACTGGGGCACGTTATCCTCAACTGTGTCGGGCCGGTACTTTAACCGCGCACACACACACACACACACACACACACACACACACACACAGTGTCTAATAATGGCGCAGATTGTCCACAAGAGAAGGCGATGATGTGAGCAGCGCGCTCTGCAGATGAACTAATTCCCACAATGCACTGCTACACCACAGGCTTCTCCTCTGAAGCTTCTCAAACACGTCGCTGTGCTTTTAGCGTTTGTTTAATGCTTCTGTCTGCAATTAGAACAAACCGAATCTGTCCGGGTGTGTAAGCTGACGTGTGTGTGTGTGTGTGTTACAGTATAGGTTCTATGGCGAGCCGGTGGTGAAGGCGTGTGTGGAGAACGGAGCTCACTGTGTGGATATCAGTGGAGAACCTCAGGTACATCTACACACACACACACACGATTCAGAATACTGGGTAGAGTTTAAATGTGAAAGTCTGAAGTAATAAAACACACATACATTTATTTATTTATTTATATACTAATATTATTAGTTATTGATTTATATATCAGTTCACACAGCCCGTGTGTGTGTGTGTGTGTGCGTGCAGTTTTTAGAGAGCATGCAGCTGAAGTATGACGGCGCAGCGGAGGAGGGAGGTGTGTACATCGTGGGAAGCTGCGGTTTCGACTCCATTCCTGCAGATATGGGAGTTATTTACACACGTGATCAGTTTAAAGGTGAGAGATTCACACATACACACACACACACACACACAGAGTGAGGGTTAATCCTGGTGTTTATTCATTAGTAATAACACTCCGAGTGAGATCTCACTGTACATGAGAAAACCAACTGAAAATAATCCAGGAGAGAAAAGAACATGATTCAGTGTATTCAGTTGTTGTAATGTAACCGTGTGTGTGTGTGTGTGTGTGTGTGTGTGTGTGTGTGTGTGTAGGCACTCTGACGGCTGTGGAGAGTTTTCTGACAGCGAGTACAGGACCTGAGGTCTTTACCTTTATTATGGTGTGTGTTATCTTACACACTGGGTCGTGTCCCAGTGCTCATGCGGGGCGCGTGTGTGTGTGTGTGTGTGTCTGTGTGTTTCTCTCAGGGAGGGTGTATCCATGACGGGACGTGGCAGTCGGCCGTGTACGGGATGGCGGATAGCGACAAACTGAAGAGCCTGAGGAAGAAATTCAACCACAAACCGCTCCCTGTGGTCGGGGCCAAGATTAAACGAAGGTAAAATAATTCAGTACACACACACACTGTTTATGTTGGATGTGTGAGCTGATATATAAAGGACATATTAAATAGAATATAAATTAAAAACACTACTCTGTGTGTGTGTGTGTGCAGGAGCGCTCTGTTCTACAGTAATGAGATACAGCAGTATGTGGTCCCCTTCATGGGCTCTGATCCGTCTGTGGTGAAGAGAACTCAGCGCTTCCTGTCTGAGGAACGTCAACAAACTCCGGTTAGTCTCTCTCACACACACACACACTCACACACACACACACACCATTAGTATTAATATCATGTGTAAGTGATATTAATACTGATATCACATTTAGTCATATATGAGCAGTTTCATTAGGCAGATGAAAGCGTCAGGTCTGTTAATAAAAGGTTAAGGAGACGCACTGAAGGTTCACTGACTCTAAATATCTACTGATTTCTCTCACTGCGCCGCTCGGCCCGCGGGGGCGGAGCCGCCCTCCTGCTGAGCAGCGACATGAGCTTGTGTCGTGATTTCTGCTGGTTTGTCCTCAGGTTCAGTACGGAGCGTACGCTGGAGTCGGCGGAATCTCCTCCGTTATTAAACTGCTCTTCGCCGGACTCATCTTCTCTTTACTCGTCAAGTTCAGCTTCGGCAGAAACCTTCTGATTAAAGTACGACGATTTTATTCATTAATAGAGGAATTTGCTTTTTGTAAAAGAAAATATCTACAATATTTGATTTATTTTTCCACTGTTTCACAGTTTCCAGAGTTTTTCTCTTTCGGATTTTTCTCCAAAGAGGGACCGACTCGGAAACAGGTAGGACACCGTCCTGTAGAACAGAAATCAGACGCACCGCCCGGAAACAGCTCACTCCAAACTCACACAATACCTGTTCAGCCTAGACATTTACAAACTAAACGTTTTATACTGTGGTCTTGTGAGTAATGTTTTAAAATGTTTATTTTCATTTTGCATTAACACTATAATTATATATATAAATAAAAATATAATTGTAGACCAGTTAGCATGGTGCTAGTGACCCAGCATTAGCTTTCAGTAGCGTTTTAGAGTGACACAGTAACATTTTTAATACTGTATGATGCTGTAATGTTTAAAGTCTCGTGTGTGTGTGTGTGTAGATGGAGGGATCATCATTCCGTTTTGCGTTCTTCGGTGAAGGTTACACTGAAGGTCAGGATCCGTCTCAGGGGAAACCCAACGCTAAAATCCGCACGCTCGTCCAGGGACCAGGTACGTTCATAATACAGAGATTAATCAAAATAATAAATATTTGAATAACAAATGAAATATTTATTATTTTCGGTAGCATCATTGTTTTCCCTGCTAAAGGGGAAAAAACGTATACAAGGGTGTACAAACTTTTGCACTCAGCTTTTTGGACTGTAATTTATGTCACATTTAGAACTGGACATCAGATTTTCTGACTTTATTGATTTACTGTAATGCTGCGTGCTGTAGCGCCCCCTGGAGACCAATTACACTATTTCAAGTCGTAAAATACGTGTTAAAGACAATAATGATACTAATAAGAGATACTAACGTGCTCAGTATCACGATGTGTGTGTATATATATATATATATATATATATATATATACACACACACACGTAGTCATGACATCACATCCTGTAGCATGTAATGTATCACGCTTGCGTGTATTAATATGATGTAAACGCTCAGTGTGTGTGTGTGTGTGTGTGTGTTACAGAGGCGGGTTACGTGGCGACGCCGATCGCCATGGTGCAGGCGGCTCTCACCCTCCTCAACGAACCTGCTGCTCTGCCCAAGCAGTCAGTCACCATCATTACTGACCGACTATAGCTCTCTCTCTCTCTCCCTCCATCCATCCCTCTCCCTCTCTCTTCCTCTCTCCCTCTCTCACTTCCTCTCCCTCTCTCTCCCTTCCTCTCCCTCTCTCTCCCTTCCTCTCCCTCTCCCCCCCTTCCTCTTCCCTCTCCCTCCCTCTCCCTCCCTCTCCCTCCCTCTCCTTCTCCTTCTCCTTCCCTCTCCTTCTCCTTCTCCCTCCCTTCCTCTCGCTCTTCTTCTCCCTCTCTCTTCCTCCCTTCCTCTTCCTTCCTCTTCCCTCCCTTCCCCCTTCCCCCCCTTCCCTCCCTCTCTTCCCCCTTCCCCCTTCCCTCCCTCTCTTCCCCCTTCCCCCTTCCCTCCCTCTCGTCCCCCTTCCCTCTCTCCCCCCTTCCCTCTCTCCCTCTCTTCCCCCTTCCCTCTCTTCCCTCTCTCTTCCCTCTCTCTCTCTCTCTCTCTCCCTCCCTGTCCCTCCTTCCCTCTTCCTCCCTCTCCCTCTCCTTCCTCTTCCTCCCCCCCCTTCTCCCTCCCTTCCTCCCTCCCTCTCTCCTTCCCTCTCTCTTTCTCTCCATCCCTTCCCCTCCCTCTCCCTCCTTCCTCTTCCTTCCTCTCTTTCTCCCTCCCTTCTTCCCTCTCCCTTTCTCCCTCCCTTCTTCCCTCTCCCTTTCTCCCTCCCTCACTCCCTTTCCCTTTCTCCCTCCCTCACTCCCTTTCTCCCTCCTTCCTCCTTCTCCCTCCCCCTCCCTTCTTCCTTCTCCCTCCCCCTCCCTTCTTCCTTCACACTTCCTCCCTCTCCTTCTCACTTCTTTCCTCTCCTTCTCACTCCCTCCCTCCCTAAATTGTAAATTCATGTCAACACACGTGTTCCTCTGCACTCTAAAAGATCTGATCTTGTCACTGTAATGTAGCTATTATTTTAATTTATAGTGTTTATTAGAGAAGTGTGTAATGTACTGTATTAATCTGTGTGTGTGTGTGTGTGTGTGTGTGTGTTGTAGAGGTGGTGTGTACACCCCCGGAGCTGCCTTCGCTAAAACCTCCCTGATCGAGCGGCTGGATAAACACGGCATCCGTTTCTCGGTGCTGTGAGCGGAGTGGAGTTTCACGCAGCACGGTTTCAGCACTTCCTGTCATTCGCTACTTGCTCTGATTAGCACTTAGCATTAACGCTTACACGCAGGGTGAAAAAGTCATATAGTTCATTCTGAAATTAGTGTAATGAAACACCACTGATGTAGTCCATTACTCTCGCACTAAAGCGGAGGTGATGTGCAACCTAACAAACACAAACACGGTGTATGTGAGCAATATTTAGCCTGATTTAGCCTGAACAAGCTACACACTTAGCATTTATTGATCTGTGTGTGTGTGTATATCAATCTTTCTTCTGAGCAGTTCTCTCTCACACACTTCCTGTTTGGATTGTGGGGAAATGTTAAAGTGTGTGTTGTGTGTTCTTCCCCTTGTAACTTTTGCACTAATGGATTAAAAAGTTCAGACTGTAAAGCAGTTAATAAAAACCTGATTTAAATCACACTTTTCCGTCTAAAATATTATTTTAACTTCTCTGTCTTGTATTGAGCGCACATTTACACACGAGCTGCCGGTTTATTATTTAGCAGTCCTGTGTGTGTGTAGGTATTGAGTAAAGTGTGTTCTGATTGGCTGAGAGCTGTAGGGATTCTGATTGGTCCATGCTTGCCTTGGCTCCGCCCCTGGATCATTCTTCCCACCTAGTGTCCTACACTCTTGTCTCTCGGTGCTCGTTAATAAACAGCTGAATAGCGAGGCTCAGGTGAGGAGCACGGTGAGCAGGTGTGTGAGATACGCCCTGAACGTTAAACTCACCTGTCGAGTGTGTGTGTGTTCGTTAAGACCAGATTGCTGATTTCTCTCTCTTCCTGCGAACGATGGCTGCCACGTCCTGCTTCAGCGCACACACACACTGCTCCAGCTGCTCACTGAACTCTTTCAGCAGGTGTGTGTGTTCATCCACGAAGAATCTCAGACCCTGCAGGTCCGCCTCCTCCTGACACACACACACACACACACACACACACACGTTAAGGACAAATGAAGTTCTGCAACAGTAAATGTGACTAAACAGATAAAAAAAAAATGCAACGTGTTGTAAATTAATAAATAAATTGCTGTTGTATAAGAAGAATAAAACACACTCGTCCACTTCCCCATGGTTGAGGGCGGGGCATTAGAGAGGGGTGTGGAGTGAGGGAGATGTGACGCCCTCTAGTGGCTGGTGGACGCTCGCAAGACAGAGTTACAATTTATTCTCACTTTTCGAGCTATTTATTTCCACGTATTTAGAGAACAGTTTTTTAAAGAAGTTGCTGAAGGTAAATGTCACTTCCTGTGTACATACACTGGGTCTGTGTCTGCGCAGTCGCTGCAGCTGCGCTCTGACCGACGTCATGCTGTGGTAAAACACTTTCAGCGCTCGAGCGAATTCAGCATCGCAGCTGGACTTCACACTTCCTGTGCGGCCTCGAGCGCACTCCACACCTGCAATCAGGACACGGCCGCTTCAGAGTGAAAGCACACACGCATCCTCACTCAACCCGGTGTCACTACGGTGTTGGTGAAAAGGTTAAAGATGGAACTTTAAATTTTTATTGTGAAAATCCCAGACTCGAATATTACAGTATTTACTGTACACTTGGTATAGTCACATACACTTCCATCAGCAGTGATGTGTGTGTGTTGTGTGTCTATGTGTGTATATTACCGTGTCATGTGTGTGTGTGTGTGTGTATATATTACCGTGTTGTGTGCGTGTGTTGAGCTGTTCTCTCAGTGTGTCATTCTCTTTCCTCAGTGCTGCGTTGGTGTTCTTCAGCTGCTCCAGATCCTCATGTAGAACTCGCAAACACACACTCGGATCCGACACTGAGCTATCCACACTCTACACACACACACACACACACACACACACCTCTCCCATCATGAAAACGGTTTATGGACTGTACATGGTAGAGGTAAAACTAACAAAAGTGAGTGAGTGTGTGAGAGAATGTTAGGAAGTCCTGACCGTGTGCTCCGAGTCCTCGGCTGTGTCGATGAAGATGCTGTTTTCTGGAGTTTTCCTCACACTGTGCAGACGTGACGTCATGGCAGAACATCCTTCTGCACACAAGCGGCAAAACAAGTAAATAAACTTCAGTACTAATGTCACTAGTGTTCCAGTGATCAGGGACAGAGCCTTAAAATAACCTGTGTGTGTGTGTGTGTGTGTGTGTGTGTGTGTGTGTGTGTGTGTGTGTGTGTGTGTGTGTATATACCCTGGAGACCCCACAGCTGCAGGACCACAGCGTTACTCTGCAGGTAGGTGAGCAGTGTGTGTGACGTGTTCAGGGCTGTGAACTGAACGCAGTAATCCAGCTGTGGGTTCACACACCGCCACGCTGCCTGAGTGTAGAGCGGCTCTGTGCAGTCAAACATCTGGAACCTGAACACACACACACACCTCAGCTTCATCAATTCACAGTGGATTAACGCTCCTAACACTCCTGATTAGCTCTTTAACAATGTTCATTACAATAACACGTGTATGTGTGTTACATCCCAGCCATCCTCCCCACACAAACACACTAGAACATTCTATCATATTAACTATTACTATATTCTTTAATACAGTAACACATCAATACACACTCACACTAACACACACATCATCAATACACATTCACACTGTAACACACACTGAGTGGTACACACCCGATCTGGATGCCGCGGGTTCGGGCCTCTTTGACCCAGCGCAGCCCGCAGCACTGATCCAGGATCAGCTGGAAATCCAACCGCTTTCCAAGCAGCTCTGTGGGGTCAATCAGGATGTCATCCTCTCCCAGGGGCCTACACACACACACACACACACACACACACACACACACCATTTGATGCTCAGTATGATGCTGTTTAGGGGTGTAAACTCTGCCGTGGTGCACTACAGTAATACTGCTGAATGTTACCCACAATCCCTTGGGGCTGCAGGGCACCAGGCGTGCGTGCAGCATGGCCTCCTCAGTGCCCTCAGGTCCCACCACCTCCACCTGCTCATCCACGGGAATGCGGAAGGCCAGCGAGTGCAGCCACAGGTGAGCACTGCCCAGGTGTAGAGGCTCCACCGGGTCCCAGAAGGGGTCTTTATCCTGGGGCAGGGTGGGCAGCGACGCCCCCCGCTGGTACACCTCCTCCATCAGGAACTTACGGTTAATGAACTTCGCTTTGGACCACAACCACACCTGTGTGAGGGCGGAGCCAAGACTTTTGTTTAACTACTCCAGTGACCACGCCTCAGTGCAACACTCGTCTACTAGCTATATTTAATAACTAAAATATTTAACATGTTTAATACATCAGCGAGAACATGAACATTCCTGACCTGTTTGCTCTGCACATTCGTCACTCTGACCACAAGCTCCTTCTCCAGGTCGTGACCTTTAGAGTCGGACATCGCCAGGTTCTTAATCTCCAACTTAAACTCCACCCCCTGAAAAATAACACCAGAAACTTTAATTAGCAAAACAGAAATTCAAAACTAACTACAAAATGGTACGGAGCAAAACAGGAAAAACAGAGAACAACTGAAAAGTACGGGAGAAAAAAACTGAGGAAAAAACCCGAAAACTAAAAAAACAAACTAGGAACTCGAAGAAACACGCAGGAGAGAAAGAAACTGGGGAACTCCTGGACATTAACAGGAGTAAAATAAAGAACAAGAGAATTAGGGAATACCTAGACACTATGTAGGGGACTAGGCAGCAAGAAAACTAGGGAATGTCTGTAAAATAAGATCAGAAGGAAATTAGAAAAAATACTGCTCAGGGGGCGGAGCCAGAGGAGGTTTAAACCAATCATGGGGTTTCTCTGATGAGACAGAGAGATGTGACTGGACGGAGCTGATGGACTGATGATTAACGCAGAGTTAATGGTGTTCATCACCTTGTTCAGTTCCTCACTCATCTGGTTCGCCTCAGTCAGCATCGGCATCAGTTTGATGTAGTCGTAAAAGGCAGCTAGGAGACTGGGGTTGGGCTGGAGGGACCCTACGGAGGCACAGTTTAATTAGGACACAGCCGAGAGCGCATATCTAAACCCTCTCTGGTGCTGCACCGCACCGTCAATAATAAACAGTTAAACACACGCACTCTGGCCAGGTGTGTGACACAGCGTGTGCAGGTGAACTCCCTCCGCCGCTGCCAGTTCAGACTGAAAATAATCATAATCATAACGACTCCAATCGTCTCCGACCCGCTCCGACGGAAAACCGATGAACAGGAACGTGCTGTTGGAGCCCAGGATCACACGGTCCTACGATAATAATAATAAAAAATGATAATTTTTACTTAAATAAATCAAACCAAAGTGATTCATAAAATCAGAAAGGAAAAAAAGAAAAGTAGAAGAGTAAGTTTTAAAAAAATAAATAGGAAAAAAACACAATTAAACAGAAATAAAGGAATAAACAAGAGAAGAAGAAAAGAAGACATGAGATGGCATGCAATGGGTGAAAAATAAACAAATAAAATAAAGAACAAGAAGAAAAGAAGGTAAGGACAAAAGGAAAGTTTCCCTGGATAAGATGCCATTATTACTTTTCCTGTATTATTATTGTTAATAATAATAATAATAATAATAATAATAATAAAAATAATGTGAGGTACCAAATGCTGCAGCTCTGTTGTCTGAGATATGGACACGCCATTAACTGTGACCTTTGACCCCAACAATGGTGTGACTGTCACTCGATGCTGCTGATTGGAGAAGATGGCATGTCGCTCCTGAATACTGACACACACACACACACACACACACACACGCTTAAAACACCCATTATGAAATGTGCTGATTCTGTGGAGCGTCTGTGTGTTGATTAAATATATGAATGAATAAATAATGAGGTCTATCTGATGAAACGGCGTCCGAGTGGCTAGTGGTTTAATATCACATGATGACTTACCCCAGTCCTCTGATGGAGATGCAGCTGGGTGACGCATCTGCTAAACCCACATCCCACTCACCTTCACAAAAACCAGAACAAAACTTCTCAACACTGAGAAACACACACACACACACACACAGAGAAACACACACACACACACAGAGACACACACAGACACAGACACACACAGACACAGACACACACACACACACACACACAGACACACACACACACACACACACACACACAGACTCTCACTGACCCTCCTGAATGAAGAGCTTGATGACTCCGGAGAGCTGCGCATCTTCATTAATGTTCAGCATGTAGGGAAACATCTGCATCATCCTTCGCTCCTGTCCTCCACCACCAGCCAGGGATGAACAGAATATTCATTATACTATTCATTACTTCTCCATTCAGCATCCTCTACTCCTCACTAATCTCCTGTGTGTGTGTGTGTGTGTGAGAGAGAGAGACCTGGGTGATGGTGGTGTACTGGGTCTCCCAGTCTTTCAGAGCTTCCTGAAGGTGCTGCTCCCACAGAGTCTGAATCGCTCGGATCTGTAGCTCATTGTGAGTCAGCAAACGCCGCAGATCTTCTACACACACACACACACACACACACACACAACAGGGAGCACTTAGAACTTAGAAAAGATGAAAATTAGGAAACTAGGGAGGCAGGAAACTGGGGAACAGGAATACTAGGGAACACTTGGGGAATATTTTCTCCGTCCTCACTCATCTCCTGATCGGACCGTCTCTCGTTCTGGTCCAGTTTACTGAGCTTCAGCAACAGTTTAGCATTTTCAGCTTTCAGTTCTTTAACCAGTCTCTCCGTTGGGCCCTCGTTCACCACAGCCCTGTTCTGGATCCGCTTGGCTCTGAAACAGGAAGATCACTTTTTATCAGAGTTTACACTGGGATCCTATCACTCAGGGTTCAGTTTCATTATTAATCAATCACCGTTAAATCACTCGTTCGCTTCGTTAGCTTAGACACAAGCGCAGCTCGGCTTTCTAAACACGATCAGCTGCCTGGTTTAGCTAACAGGGTGGGTTTAGTTTAAACTGATCACAACCACAGACACGATTTCTGGTATTCGAATAAGACTGATATTCAGAACAGTCAGGTAAACATGGCACTATGTAAAAACACTTAGGAAAAGAAAGTAACTCAGGAAAAAGAAAAACAGCTGAAAAAAAGTAAAGCAGAAAACACCTGGTAACAAGAAAAACAGGAGTCTAGGGAAAGTCAGGGGGCTGAGGAATGAGGAATGAGGAAACTAAGGACACTGTAAAAAGTACATCTAGAAAACAGGGAAGTTAGTAACAAGGAGACGCCTGGAAAGCAGAGAAGGAGAAAATTAGGAAAGAAACAAAATCAGGAGAGGATGAACAGTAGAGTAGTGCAGAAGGAAGATACGGCTCACCTGGAAATGAAGAAAAGAGGAGCATCTGGAAACCAAGCAGGTAGGAAACAGCTGGAAACTAGAGGAATCGTTAACTAGTAAACTATGAAGAAGGTAACTACAGAGATTTCCCACACTAACATTACTGTGTGTGTGTGAGATGGCGTGTGTGTGTGAGATGGCGTGTGTGTGTGTGATGGCGTGTGTGTGTGTGAGATGGCGTGTGTGTGTGTGAGATGGCGTGTGTGTGTGTGAGATGGCGTGTGTGTGTGTGATGGCGTGTGTGTGTGTGTGATGGCGTGTGTGTGTGTGATGGCGTGTGTGTGTGTGTGATGGCGTGTGTGTGTGTGATGGCGTGTGTGTGTGAGATGGCGTGTGTGAGCTATTAGAGAAGCTCGGGACGAAGGGAACCCACCGCTCAGCGTAGCGCAGTGTGGAGAGCGACTCCTCATAGCAGATATCCGCTGGACTGAGAGTCGCAATCTGCACAGTGGGAGCAGAAACACACTCAGCAGGGCTCCGTGCGTCGCGCTGCGTGTAAACAGGAAAACAGTAAACAATGAAACGTAAACAACGCCGCTGATATCGTCACCATGACGGTGCGGCTGTTTCCTCCCAGCGCAGACTGCAGCAGCTTAGTGAGGACGGAGTCTCTGTAGGGAACATACACCGCTTTCTTCCCCAGAGCCACCTCTGCCAGAGCACTGCGGAACACACACACACACACACACACACACACACACACACACACAGAATCACAGCCAATACAACACCAGCTGAGACACACTACACACTCCGTACACGTTTACGCAGTAGAGCGCACAGTGAGTTCGGACCTGATCACGTTCCCCAGCGTGGTGAGACTGAGATTGATGGCTGTTCCCTCTTTAAGACGATCGACCTCTGACCCTGATGACCTTTGCCTTTCACTTCCTGCCAGGTCAACCAGGTTAATGTTGGACTGTTTAGTGATGCACTCCTTTGAGAAAATCTGTGGAAATGTAAAAAAAACCAAAACTTTTAGCCATAATATAACATGATATTTATAATTTTGATAATTCATTAAAAATAGGCTCTTAAATGTTCTGTACAGCATGCATAAGCTGTACACGCAGAAGCAGACACCAGAAAGGTGGAATATGGCACACACGCACACGCGCGCACACACGCACCCACACACACACACACGCACCCACACACACACACACGCACCCACACACACAGTGTTCGTGTGCTCTACCTGTTTGAGCTGTATGATGATGAGCATGTGTGAGCGGCTGCTGTTGGCGTTCAGGTGTGTGGCGGCGGTGGTGCGTGTGCGAGTTCCCTGCTCCATCAGCTGCTCCACCTGTACAGCGCCGTCACACGCCACCCTGCGCAGACCCTCCACGTAAAAACCACGCTGCTGATCCTCACGCACACGCAGACCACCGGCCGAACGACTCGACCTGGACAGCAGATCGATCACCTGCACCACACACACACACACACACACACACACCGGTATTATCAGGAAACGCCACTGTGTGAGGATTTACACATGTAGGTTTAGTGCATGATGCTAAACTGGAGGCTATAGGGCTCTTTTACTTATCAGCTCCATCAGCCTCATACGCTTCTACTAAACATGACACACAACCGAGAGAGCTGTGTGAGACAGAAAGGGGGTGTGTGTGTGTGTGTGTGTGTGTGTGTGTGTGTCTATTATTTATTTTCTTAACTATCATACACACTCAGTAACAGCTGAACTCATGAGCAAGGAAAATAAAAAAGAGTGGTGAATCAAACGATTACTGAATCAAATGAGTCATGAAGCAAATGTGGGACAAATCAAACAGGTGGTGAATCAAACAGGTGGTGAATCAAACAGGTGGTGAATCAAATGAATCTAAACTTGTAACGTTCAATTCACTTAATGTGTTCAAAAGAATCAAACACCTGAACTGAGGTGTAATTAATTATAAAATAATTCTTATGATCTCCAAGACATAGAGGAACATAGAGTGTAGAAACAAAGCCATTACAAGATTAAAAAAATAAAATAATAATAATATTAATAATAATAATAACAACCTTACCTGTTCGTTATAGATTTCTAACATGCTGAAGAAAACCTGGGGACAGACGCCACACTGATCAGTGCGAGACGTTAATGTATAGATTCTTTAACATTATTATAGAACAGAAACACACACACACACACACACACACAGGTAAGAGACCTGGCACTGGCACCGGTCCTGACTGGCTGTGATGTAGGTGAAAAGTGAGTGACAGAGCTTTGGGACGAGGCCCTTGTTGGCCCCGAAGCCCATCATGGAGTAACTTTTCCCCGAACCCGTCTGACCGTACGCCAGCAGCGTGGCGTTGTAGCCCTGCAGAGCGTTACCCAGAATGCCCTGCCCCAGTCCGGCAAACACACACGCCTGGGGGAAACACACACACACACACACACATTTACTTTCTGTCTCATAATTATAATAATTATTATTACTATTATTGTATCAATTCAAAAGTAAGTAAAATATTGTAAAAATATATAATAATAATAATTAACCATAATAATGAAATAAAAAAGTAACATCACCTAAAAATCTTTAAAATAAATAAACACTGCAAATAAATAAATAAATATTCCATAAAATAAAAATGTAATACACAGTATAAAATTCTAAAATAAAACTGAAATAAAACTGAAATAACTTACAGCCATAAATGTATAAATCTTATTTAGGACTGAATAATGAGCTTCTGTTGGGTAAATAATCAAAGTATCTGTTACTGAGTCTGGTGTGGAAACATGAGGGTGTGTGTGTGTGTGTGTGATGATGATGATGATGATGATGGTGTGTGTGTGTGTGTGATGATGATGATGATGGTGTGTGTGTGTGTGTGTGATGATGATGATGATGATGATGTGTGTGTGTGATGATGATGATGATGATGATGATGATGTGTGTGTGTGATGATGATGATGATGATGATGATGATGGTGTGTGTGTGTGTGTGATGATGATGATGATGATGATGGTGTGTGTATGATGATGATGATAATAATGATGATGATGATGGTGTGTGTGTGTGTGTGTGTGTGTGTGAGAGACCTGGTCAGCGTAGCGCCCCCCCTCCTCCTCGGGCACCAGCAGCCCGTCTGCGCTCTTGGTGAAGCCGCTGTGAGACCAGAAGGTGAAGTGGAAGCTGAAGGTGCGGCGGTGACGACTGCGAGGCTCCTCGATGCTCACACTGCTACTGCTCATAGTGATGATACAGCGACTCCCAGCATCACGCTCTCTCTGCTCACACACACACACACACACACCATCATCATCACACACACACACCCTCCTCCTGTACTAGTTACTATCTGCATTAATTTATAATATATTTTTTGTTAATCCATTTATTTCTGTAAAGCTGCTTTGTGACAATGTCCACTGTTAAAAGCGCTATACAAATAAAACTGAATAAAACTGAATTGAATTGAATTGAATCTGCATTAATATCAGTTGAGTGTTAAAGCTGCTGTAAGCAATATTAGCAGCTCTCGCTAACTCTGCAGCTTCATCTGCTACTGGAGGCTGTTTAATATTAGCAGCCAGTCCTGCTAAAGTCTCTGTAACTGATTCCGCATCTGTTTATATTTATAATAAATATTAACTCCAGTTCACAGCTGCAGGAAACTAACCCACACCGCAGCAGGCGCTGGTCCTCAACGAGCCATAAACTTAAACAGCACAGAAAAATAAAAATTAAAACTGAAAATAATGAAAACATAAAATAAAACTAGTCTGCAGTCTCTCAGCTCCGGGCGCGAGAAGAAAGATTTTATAAAGACATTTCTGTAAGTCACTCTGGATAAGAGAGTCCGACACACACTGCAAATGTAAATAATAATAATAATAATAATAATAATAATAATAATAATAATAAAATGCGCTTATTTACAGCAGGTTATAATCACAGAGTTCCTGCGCGCGCTAATCAGAATCATGCTAATGCTAGCTAAGCTAGTTCACTTCAGAGAGGGCGGCGTTAGCAGCCTAGCTAATTAATGTTTATTCACTAAGTGAAGCTGTGTGTGTGTGTGTGTGTGTGTGTGTGTGTGTGTTTGTGTGTGTGGGGTGATGATGATGATGATGGTGTGTGTGCTCTAAAGAAACACACACCGAAGTAAACAGTTATAATGCTTTATAACGCTCTTCAGCCGCATCTCCAGCTAACGCTAATCAGCTAACTTAGCTTAGGCGAGCTAACCTGACAGGCTTCTGAGGTGGTTTTATATACTGTATAAATATTTACAAAAAATAATTAATCTTTAAAACTTCTCCTCTGGGAGAAGAGTTTCTCTGTGATAAAGAGTTTAAAACACCTAAATAAACAAATAAATAATAAATAATTATTATCTGATAAAATACAGCTTAATAGTTTCCTCATCCAGATACAAATCCAGTTACAGGAAATTCAGGGACATGGACGAACTTAATAATAATAATAATAATAATAATAATAATAACTTTCTCGACACACTCACTTTTGGTGTTTCTCTGATGAGATACAGGTTCAGTGAAGCCTAGTGAATCGATTCTTTGAATAGGTTCTTTGAATCGTGAGTGAACGTTAGGAGTCGGTTCAGGAATTTGAAGAGTCGTTTAGAGATCCGAACAGCTCAGTCATGAGTGTCAGGTGTTTCAGATTGTGTTTGTTCAGAATGACAGCGTGTCAAGATAAAAGGATTAAGAAGCATTAAGAAATGGAAGTGAAGTTCAGGAAGGATAATTAATTAGAGTAAAATGAACCAATTTCCTTTTGAAAATATAAAAGTGAATAAAAGTTAAAGTTGAAAATTATACACTGTGTTGTGGTGAAGTAGAAATAATCCCAAAATATACTTCATTACTACACACCACTTCCCAGCCATTTATCACCTGCAGTGTATTATGGGTTACACACACAAACTTCAGCAGTGAACCTTCATAAAGGCGGCTCCTTTACGGCTCCTTCACACCTAAACTTTTTAACAACAACAATAATAATAAAAATAATAACAGCTGACCTTGTTGAAGGGTCGGACTCGCACAGCCACTTGTACACAGTCTTTTCCAGCCATGTCACTTCATGTTAGTGAGAAAAGCGAGGATCTGAGCGAGTGTAACATGAAGCAGGAGAGCTGATCACTTACTCTCACTCATGAATTAATTACTCACTCACACACACACCCCAGTGTCAGCACTGCACTGAGAATAAACTCCACTCAGGTCATATCTGCTCACTGCTGCTCCTTTTACACTGATGGATGTGTGGAGGGGGTGCCAATATTTTGTGCAGACAGATGGGTAGCGTCACTAATTTTACACCTGTAGGATCAGCAGGCCAGGGGGCGGAGTCAGAGCTGATCAAACCCCGCCCATGTCAGGTTTGCTGGTGTGAGCTCGGGTTACCGTGAGTGTGGAGTTTCACATGTTCTCCACTGGTCCATGTGAGGTTCCTCCAGGTTCTCTGGTCTCCTCTCACAGATATGCTACTACATTCCCGGGATATATTCCGGATCCACTGCCACCCTGAGCAGGATAAGTTGCTTACTGAAGATGAATGATGGAGTCCACGCAGGAGTCAGGAGGAGATTTAAATGCTAGTCACTGGGTAAGAGACGCAGTGCAGTGATGAACATCGCTCCTGAGAGCGACACACTGCGTAAATATCCACGTCAGTCCTGATTCTTTTCACAAAATACACAAATCAAACCACACAGCCGATTTATTTCTACATCAGGACTACAGTTTATAGAGAATAATTTACAGTCAAGCAAAAATACGGTTTACATATTGTTTAATTTTGGCATTAAAAATATAGAGCATCTCCTTAATACAAAATTAAAAAAGCAAGAACACTGGAAAGTGAAACAGGACGTGATTCATGACAGTAGAACTGCAGATAAAGAGCACACTAAATATTATTGCAAATAAGGAACGAAAATAGTGACAAATAAATTCACATCATCATTATTAAAGAGAGCTGAAGGGGCATTACAGAACACTGAAAATACACTAAAGATAAAAATAAAGTCTGATCTCAGGTTGGACATCAAACCAATCAGGTGAAACTGAAAAGTAAGGAGCTTCGAGAGATCAGATGTCCTCAAGAAGCCTTCAAAACAGGGCACGCTGTCTGGGCCGCGTCCTCCTCAGTGCATCTCAGGGAAAAGCCATGATATCGATACAGTGCAGTAAACAATGTGACGTATTGCGTAACCAATCAACCCGAGTGTAGTGCGCACTACAGAGTGAAGAAAATCCAAAAAACATGAAATAACGAATAACAATCTCATTCACAGGTATCAAATTTTATTTAGAACATCCCTAAAAGACTATTTACATTTGTAGAAATGCACGTTTTTAAAACTTAAGACTTCTGCATCGTTTGGCTTCCCTCAGTGCTCCGTACTGTAAACTTCGCTCATTCGACCTTTAATTATTTATTCAATATAAAATTAAATCTCCCAAATTAGAGCTCTGTTTATTTATTCACTTCAAAAATCATTTCCTTAATTAGAAAACAGCAGGCAGCAAAAAGTCCTGGTAAAAATCAGGACGTGAGGGAAACAGGTGTGTTAACTGTACATGCAGATCCACACAGGAAGCTCCAGAGGAAAATAAAACCACGATGAAGATGAAGATGATGAAGATGGTGGTGTGATCAGCGTTAAAGTTTCTTCCTGCGTGTGACTGGTTTGGGGAAAATGGCCTCCATCATGCGTCTCCGCCGCAGGTTCATCTTCGGAGCGACGGCCTCTCGATCCGCCGGCTTCTTCCTCTGAACCGGTTCTGCTGGACTCGCCAGCGGAGACAGGAGCTCCACCATCACGGGCTCGGGCTCCGCTCTCGCCCTGTTACACAGGAAACACAAAAATAGAATAAAAATACAATGTGTTAGAGTTTAATAAAGTATTCAATCTGACAGGAGCACTGAAGGATGGATGGATTTACCTCGTTGTTCTCTTCTTCCTCGTTTTAATCTCCGCTTCAGCTTCCACTGCAGCGTCATCCGATGAAATCTTTTCCTTCATGGAGAAAAAAAACAACAGGAAGAGAGTTTGTAACTTTCCTCTCGCACGGCGCCAACTACTCACAGTTAGCTTTAAACGAGTGATCATTATTCACTCCTACGCCACTGCACTGCTGCCGAGCTCTGCACTCTGATTGGTCGTCAGGAGTTGATTAGTTCTCTATAACAGCAGCTCTGACAGTAGTGCAGGTTTACATTAATGCGCTCGTACTAATCGTTTCTATAGTAACAGCTCATTCACAGGGACGTGTACAGCGGACAAACTGCTCAATAACGTGTGTAATCGATGATATTGTGAAGTTTTCTGGAAGGAGTCTCCAGTGTCAGAGCTTTGTAACAGTCAGAGGTAAAAGCTGTAACTAGGTTTCACAACACAGGAAATAATAACGGTTGTTAAATTGCTGTGGTATAAGAGGAATAAAACACTTGTGGATGTGTTGTAATAGGAAAACAATCAGCTTTATGATGTGCCGTTATATTCACACGGCTATAGAACACACTCCGAGCGTCACCTCGAGCCGGCTGTCAGGAAGCGCAGTCGCTCGTCTCATCCGAGTCACAGGAGGAGAAGAAACATCGTTTACAGCGACGTCTTTTTTCTTTCCTGTACGAGAAAAACGTTATGAACAAACATCTGGAATGAAAACTGACATTTCAGCGTGCAGTTCTAAAGCGTGAGCGAGGGAGCGCTCACCTCTCGTCCTCTGAGCCCCGGACGTGCCGTCACTAACAGGCGAGGCGTCGGGTTCTGGCGCTTTGCTGGCTCTCGTTCTTCTAACAGACGGCGCCGATTTCTTCTTCTGCTCCTGCTGTTCAGTAGGAAGCACTGACTCCAGAGCTTCAGCGTTCTGCTCGTCATGGTCCACAGATGGAGCTACAGATCTGGTCCGCCGCTTGGCGCGCACTATCTCCGTCACCACTTCACTCTCTTTAGCTTGGTCACTGTTCAGTCTCTCCATCAAAGCGCTCTCCAGCAGATTGGTGGATTCCAGGTTCTCTGGTTTCTCGAGTTCCTCTCCGTCGTTCCAGTGCCGGCTCCTCGTCAGTCGTCTGGAAACGTTTTGAAGCTGAGCGCCGTCCACTATGTAAGTCTCGTTGTTTGTTTTTTCCTCCGTAGTGCCTCTGGTTTTCCTTCTGCTCCTCGGTGGTGTGACAAAAGACGTGTTCTGATCGTCTGAAACCATCTGGAAGCTCTCCAGCGTTAAGCTCAGCCTCCTGCTCGATTGGCGAGTCACCCTGCCGGGACTAGCGTTAGTGTTAGCTCGGTTTTCCGCAGATTTCTCCTCAGGGATCGGCTCTGGGACCTCGACTGTTGCCACTTTTCTAGTCTTCCTTGAGCTCTGAGGTTCAACAGTTGATGTTTCCTCTGTTTTCTGGACTTCTTCAACGTCATCGTTTGCACTCGAGCTCCTCGTTTTGCGAGATCCTCTCCTGGGTGTAGCCTTCTGTGGAGTCTTACGTGGAGGAGTTGCTTTTGTTGAGGGCACCTCCTCCGCCATGACTTCAGAATCAGTTTTTCTTGTGCTTCTCCTTGGGGTGAT
This sequence comes from Pangasius sanitwongsei, assembly GCA_037576675.1. Lineage (NCBI taxonomy): Eukaryota > Metazoa > Chordata > Actinopteri > Siluriformes > Pangasiidae > Pangasius > Pangasius sanitwongsei. Next base: position 27,579,612 of record CM075012.1, on the reverse strand, counting down.
GAGAACTTCAGACTCCAGCAGCTGCTTGCCGCTCCTTGTTACGCGTCTTGGTGTGGAAGGCACTTTCGAATCAGCTTGCTCCTCTTCAGAAGCATCTTTCTCAGATTCCATCAGGGTTACGGGAAACGTAACAGTCTTTCTTCCCCTTCTTGCTGGGCTTCGCTGTACTTCCTTCAACTCAGCTGTGGCTTCTACAGCATCCTTTAGCTTGGCATCTTTCTCCCCAGCTCTATTAACTTGAGAAATATGGTCTTCAGCTACAGGAACCATCTCACTAGCTTCTACAACACCCTCTTCAACAGCCATTTCCTCATTATGGACCAAACCATCCTCCTTGACTTCAGCCAAGCCTGATTCCTGAACCTGACCACTGACACATACATCAGTTACATCAAAAGTTTCCTCAATCACAGGTTCCTTTACAGGTTCCTCCATAGGCTTCTCTGCAGTTTCCACTGGTCTATCCACAGGTTCTTCTGAAGGTTCCATGGGTTTCTCCTCAGGCTCCTCTGCTGTTTGAGCTTCATTGGCAGAATCTGGAATTAGCTCCATTTTCTCTGTTTGCTCTGCCTGAGCTTCATCTGCTGACTGATCAGGTTGATCTTCTATAAGTGGTTCAGGTTCTGCCACTACTTCTGACTTTGACTGTTTTTGAACTTCATCGGCTGGTTCATCAGGTTGATCTTCCATGTTTGGTTCAGATTCAATCATTTCCTGCTCCATCTGAACCTTCTCTATCGGTTTATTAGGTTCCACATCCTCTGGCACAACCGTTTCTGAAAGCAACTCCTCCATTTTTAACATCTCCTCAGGCTCTAAGACAGCGTGCTCCACACTAATATCATCCCTGTTAGCATTTAGTTCTTCCTCCATATCTCCAGCGTGCTCTGTGTTCTCTTGCAGAGTTAGATGGTTTTCAGTGTCCATTTCTAAAGCTGCTGGTTCTTCATCATCTGCCTCCAGCATGAGGGAGAAGTTATTGGAGCTGAGAGGAAGTGCGACCTCGGGCAGCTCGGCTCCGTGCAGAAGCTCCTGATGCTCAGCGGCCAGCTCGATAGGAACGAGGAGAGTGGTGGAGGGCTTCAGCTCGGTGTAGCACACATCACCTTCATCATCCAGGCTCGCAGGTCTCAGGCCAACCACCACCACCTGACCTTCTTCCTCCTCACAGCCGTCCACCACCTGCTCAGTCCACACACACACACACACCATAAACACACACAAACACACACACACACACAAACACACACACACACCATAAACACACACACCATAAACACACCATAAACACACACAAACACACACAAACACACACAAACACACACACCATAAACACACACAAACACACACACCATAAACACACACAAACACACACACACACACACACCATAAACACACACACCATAAACACACACAGGAAGGAAGGACAGGAAGAGAAAATGTAAATTAGTTAAAAAAGTATTTAAAACAATCTGTACAATTAAAAAATAAATACATTTAAATAAAATCTAAGAAACACAAATTGAGGGTGAGGTTTCATTTTCCAAATGGCAATAAGTTTAAAATAAAAATTGAAAGATAGAGGAGATATTTAAAAAAAGAAAATAAAAAAGGGAAAAAAATTGAGAAAAAGAGCTCAAAGACAAAAAAAACCCAAAAAAATAAATAAAACCAAAACAGCAAACTAAAAGTCAAATAAAAAAGAAAATAAATAGATACAGATAAAATTAAACCCTGGGCAAATAAATACACGAAAATAAAAACAAGAAATGTTAAAAAAAGTAAAATAAATAAATAATTTAAAAATGTAAATAAATCCAGCCTCAAACTGAGGAAAAAAGTCACAAAAAGAGACAAAATAAACCCAAAAACTAAAAGAATTCAATAAATTAATTAAATAAATAAATAAATAAATAAATAAATAAATAGCGTATCAGGGGAAAGTAATGAAATGAGACGGAGCTAGTGAGGAGCGTGTGTGAGTGTGTGTGTGTGAGTGTGTGTGTGTGTGTGTGTGTGTGTGTGTGAGTGTGTGAGTGAGTGTGAGTGTGTGTGTGTGTGTGTGAGTGTGTGCGTGAGTGTGTGCGTGAGTGTGTGTGTGCGTGAGTGTGTGCGTGAGTGTGTGCGTGTGTGAGTGTGTGAGTGAGTGTGTGTGTGTGTGTGTGAGTGTGTGTGTGTGAGTGTGTGCGTGAGTGTGTGCGTGTGTGAGTGTGTGAGTGAGTGTGAGTGTGTGTGTGAGTGTGAGTGTGTGTGTGTGAGTGTGAGTGTGTGTGTGTGTGTGTGTGAGTGTGAGTGTGTGTGTGAGTGTGAGTGAGTGTGTGAGTGTGTGTGTGTGTGAGTGTGTGAGTGTGAGTGTGTGAGTGAGTGTGAGTGTGTGTGTGTGTGTGTGAGTGTGTGTGTGAGTGTGTGTGTGTGTGTGAGTGTGTGTGTGAGTGTGTGTGTGTGTGTGAGTGTGTGTGTGTGTAAGAGCTGAAGCAGCTGGACAGTGGCGTGGTGAGCGTCGGACCTTCAGCTGAGGGTCGGTGACGAGGGACAGCACAGCCGCCGCCTGCTCCTGGAGGAACCGATCGTCAGCTTGGAGATCCTGCAGGTAAAGGTGCTGCTGCGTCCCGTTTCCTTTTACTTCCTCTATAATCTCCACCTCACTGCCCGAGTCCTCCTCATCCTCACATTCTGCATTCTCCTCCTCCTCTTCCTCCCCAATCTCCTCCTCAGCGCTGGAGAGTTCCTCAGTGTCGTTCAGGCTGACTACAGCTACACAGAACACACAGCTTATTAATATTAAATAATATACACGCATATATTTGCATATGCTTTAATTTAATAAGCAGTAAAGAAACGCTCACATCGGGACTCGGAGGTCGCAGCTTCAGACGAGGCGACGGATTTGTGTGCATCATCTTCAGCTCCGAGATCTTTAACATCTCCACATGACTCACTGTGCAGAAGGAAAAAAATAGATTCATAAATACCACAGGAAATAAGAGGACAAAAGAAAAAAAAAAAACCAAAGTGATTATTGATTATTCGTGGCACCTGCTGGCGTCTAAAGCCTCCCTACTGTCGGCATGGGAGTGTGGAGGCGAGAGATCACCGAATAACTGACGCTCCACGTAATCATCCAGATCTGAAAGCAGAAATTCTAATGAATCTCAGTCAAACACTACATGTCCTTTAAGACTAACGTGACTCCGCCCACTTTTACGAATTCCCACCTGATGTCTCCATGGCCTCGGCTTTCTCTTTCAGCTCTTCTAATAGCGATGCTGTGTCTAAAGCAGGAAGCTCACTGATTGGCTCGTTATTAACCACCGAGTGTTCAACTGATTCCCCTGACTCAGATTCTTCAGGACTGTCTCCGATTGGCTCCTCAGCAGTGACGGCGTCATCAGTGATTGGTAGTGGAGCTGGCTCAGAGTCCTTGATCTCCTCCTCTCTGATTGGCTCCTCAGACATTTCAGAGGCTCTGATTGGTTCACGTGGTGCCAAAACTACCTCATGATTCATTGAATCATCCTGATCCGACTCCTCCAGTGAAGCGACCGGAACAACAGGCGTATTCTGCACTTCTCTTTCTGCTGTCGATTCCTCGCTCTGTTCCTCGGCGTCTTCGTTTGCATCTGGCTGCATCTCAAATTCCGAAACTTCATCGTTTTCCATTTCCTGGTTCGCAGTCGGCTCTTCAGCAGAAAGCAATCTGGTGGCAGTGTCTGGCTCTGGACGCCTGACGATGACGACTTCGTCATCTTCATCCAGCCTGTTGTTTGACTGCCATGCTGGTCTCATCACATCCGCTGGAGAAGGAGCGTCGTGGAATTCCAGCGTGGAATCTGATTGGACGGAGAGTGCGCTTGTCTCGTGTCCCAGACTGGGCCTGCGCTCTAGCGTGGGTAAGACCTGAGTCGGATCCTCCGTCTCTACGTTCTGTTTCTGTTCTGAAGGTGTGAGCGCTACACTGGGTTCTCCCACATCCTCCTCTTCTTCACCGGAATGTTCGCTCCATCCCTCGACTCCGCCCTCTGGTGGCAGGGGTGGGCGCTTCAGCTCGCTGATTTCATCAACTGCAGTGAGCTAAAGTAGAAAAAATAAATTCTGAGCTTGTAGTTTATTATTTATAATTTAGTCTATATTCCTGTTTGTATATAAATCTAGGTCACATGACCAGAGTGTGTACTAGAGTGTATGGTGTGTGTGTGTGTGTGTGTGTGTGTGTGAGAGAGAGGTGTTTTACCCCGTTGCTCCAGTGCAGGGAGGAGCTCTTAGGCAGATCTGGAGATTCACTGTCCTCCATGAAGGTGATGCGACTCTCTTTGGGGCGTAAAGGGGGCGTGGCTGAGTGGGCAGGTGATGCAGTGGGCGTGGCTATAGGAGTGGGGCGGAGACTGCTCCTTAGGATGGACTGAGGGGTGAAGGAGGAGAAGACCGGACCGGACGCAGCTAAAGCTCGAGCTCTCTGTCAGAGTGGAAAATATTACATCAAGCTGTGTTCATATGTTAAAAACTTTACACACAGATATTACAGACACGTGTGTGTGTGTGTATGGACCGTGTACAGAGCAAGGATGTGTACAAAGTGCGTATTAGTGTAGACATGAATGTATAAAGTGTGTGTGTGTGTGTGTAT
>CM075012.1:27566258-27568223 GCA_037576675.1 Pangasius sanitwongsei | reverse complement strand
AGAGAGACAGATGGGGTGAGACAGAGATAGACAGAGAGACAGACAGGGGGTGAGACAGAGAGACAGACAGAGAGACAGATGGGGTGAGACAGAGAGACAGACGGGGTGAGACAGAGAGACAGACAGAGAGACAGACAGGGGGTGAGACAGAGAGACAGACAGAGAGACAGATGGGGTGAGACAGAGAGACAGACAGAGAGACAGAGAGGGGGTGAGACAGAGAGACAGACAGGGGGTGAGACAGGACTTCGCACTTGGTGTGTTTTGTACAGAAAAGTACTTTTTGTATTGATATGAGGAATAAATTTGTCTCCTGCTGTAACCATTGCGATGCTGTGACCATGGTGATTTGACAGCTAGCGTAGCAACATTACATTAATAATTCATGATCAAAGACCTGAGATTTATTTCTCAGTATTTATCTCCACTGTACTGAGGCTCAGACCGTGACACTGGGCTGGTTTTATCTGCATTCTGATTGGCTGTAAGCGAAAGGGTTCCTGATGTTACTCACGTTTTACTAAACTGCTACACCCTCCACCCCAACCCTCCACCATAACCTCTCACTCAAACCCTCCTCCCCAACCCTCCACCATAACCCCTCACTCAAACCCTCCACTCAAACCCTCCACCCTAACCCCTCACTCAAACCCTCCACTCAAACCCTCCACCATAACCCCTCACTCAAACCCTCCACCCTCACCCCTCACTCAAACCCTCCACCCTAACCCCTCACTCAAACCCTCCACCATAACCCCTCGCTCAAACCCTCCACCATAACCCCTCACTCAAACCCTCCACCATAATCCCTCACTCAAACCCTCCACCCTCCCCCATAACCCCTCACTCAAACCCTGCACCATAACCCCTAACCCATAGCTCAACACCCTACAACCTATCTGTAAGAGTTAACTCTGTGTCCACTAAGGGGCAAGGTAGAGCACACGTGTCCTGTATGTGAAGTGCGCAGAGTTGTGGTGTGTGTGTGTGTGTGAGATGCTGTAGTGTGTAACAGAGGTGTCGTACACACACCCATCAGTATTTACAGATAAACTGTTGTGCCATGTTTGATGACATCATCCTGTCTATATAGTAGTATAATTTTATATAGTAGTTTAGTTCTACAGTGGATATAAAAAGTTTACATTCCCCTGTTAAAATGGTTGGTTTTTGTGATATAAAATAAAATTAAACCAAGAAAAATCGTGTCAAAACCTTTTACACTCTCAACGTGAAATTACAACATATAAAAAGTAAGTGAAAAACAAGCAAATACTTTTTAGGGAAAAAAGGAAAAATAAAAAACTTGCATTAATCTAGTTGCATAAGTATACACACCCCTAAACTAATACTTTGTTGAAGCAGATTTTGATTTTATTACAGCACTCAGTCTTTTTGGCTCAGAGTCTATCACCGTGGAGCATCTTGACTTGTCAATATTTTCTCAAAAACATTCTAGATCCATCAAATTGTAAGAGCATCTCCTGCGCACAGCCGCTTCAGGTCACCCCACAGATGTTTAGTTGGATTCAGGTCTGGGTTCTGGCTTGGCCATTCAGAAACATTGGTCTTCTTTTGATGAAGCCGTTGCTTTGTTGATTTGGATGTGTGCTTTGGGTCGTTGTCCTGCTGAAAGGGGAAATTTTCATCTTCAGCTCACTAGCAGACACCTGAAGGTTTTGCACTAAAATCGAATGGTATTTGTAGCTATTCATGATTCCCTCCACCTTGATAAAAGCCCCAGTTCTGGCTGAAGAAAAACAGCCCCAAAGCATGATGCTGCCACCACCGTGCTTCACCGTGGGTATGGTGTTCTTTTGGTGATGTGCTTTTTTTGCACCAAACATACCTTTTGGAATTATGGAATTATTACACCTTTTGGAATTGGTCTCATCAGACCATAACACATTTTGCCACATGGTTTGGGGTGATTTAGTTGAGCTCGGATGTTTTTTATGAGAAAAG
>CM075012.1:27553758-27561258 GCA_037576675.1 Pangasius sanitwongsei | reverse complement strand
ACACATACACATACATACAGTGCTTGTGTTTCTCTCTCTCTCTCTCCCTCTCTCTCTCTCTCATTTAAAACCAGAGGCTCGCGCACATCTGGATGTGGGCGGAGTCTGCCCGCCCCTTTGCTTATTAAATGACGTGTGGGCGTGACCTTACGCTCTCTAAACACACACACACACACACACACACACTGTTGGACACAGTGACATTTAGAGTAGCGCGTGACCGTGTTCAAACTCGACATTTCACCTACAAATGTCATAAATGTGCATTTACACACTGCAGAAGTGTGGCGTGTGTGTGTGTGTGTGTGTGTGTTAGACGGTCACATGGCGCCCCCTACTGACATTTTACACACACACACACACACACACACATCGCACTAATTTTGTATAAAAGATCACAAACTGGCTTGTTAAAGACTCCATGAAAAAGCTTCTTAGCTAGGACTTGGTTCCAGGTGTTGATGCATTTCCTTCTGAATCAGTCAGAGTGGTGGCGTGTTGAAGCGATTTACACAACAGCCAATAGCGTTTGAGACAGGCCAGGCCACGCCCCCGCCCAGTCTAACACACCTGACAGGTGCTTAGTGAGTTAAACACAGAGATCCCACTGAATCTCACTGCTGGAGTCGGTGTGCAAAGACAGATCTGTGTTCCCCATCAGCGAGGTTCAGGATTTCTCTCTCTCTCTCTCTCTCTCTCTCTCTCTTTTCTCTCTCTCTTTCTTTCTCTCTTTATTAAACAGCTTCAAGCTGGTAAAAGTCACACGATCACCAGTTCACACAAACTCCACCCATTTATTCTTCACCGAGCCATAGCTGGAAAAGGGAATAGTGTGTGTGTGTGTGTGGGAACATACTCAGCCAAACACACACTCAGCCAAACACACACACACTCAGTCAAACACACACACACACTCAGTCAAACACACACACACACACACTCAGCCAAACACACACACACACACACTCAGCCAAACACACACACACACACTCAGCCAAACACACACACACACACTCAGTCAAACACTCACGCACACTCAGCCAAACACACACACACACTCAGTCAAACACACACACACACACACTCAGCCAAACACACACACACTCAGCCAAACACACACACACACACACTCAGTCAAACAAACACTCACACACACTCAGTAAAACACACACAAACACACACACACACACACACACACACACACACACACACACACTCAGTAAAACACAAACACACACAAACACACACACACACTCAGCCAAATGTTTAATGTTTTTCCCCCCAGAAGTGTTGAACTATAGAATTAATAGAATTTCAGACAGTCCTGTATCAGAGTTTACAGCAGGGGCAGGAGGAAAAACTCTGAGACTCTGATTTTGATTCGAGTCCCAGCTGAAAGTGTTTCCGTCTCTGTAATAAAGTGTGTGATGTTCAGCGCCCCCTGCTGTCTGTGTGCTGAACTGAAACAAAAAGAAACTAAAGATTTCCTCTGAAATGATGAGACTATGAACAGTTTAAATATTACACACTGCACCTTTAATAATAATAGAACTAACATCATACATTCTCACTTAAAACTAATAATTGTTCTTTTCCCTTAAGCGTGTTTTATTTTCATTTTTGAAATATCTTTATGCTTAGTAATGTGTTGAAGATGTACGTGACAATGAAACGTGTGGATTAATAAACTGTGCCGAACTGCAGAGGAAGAGAGGGAGAGAGAGAGTGTGTGTGTATGAGTGTACCACATTCAACTGAATTCTAACTGCACAACAGACAGCTCATTTACTTTCTTTCTGAATAACTGCGTTATAAACGTGTCATCAGGTCAAATGATGCAGAGTGGCATCTCCGTGGTTACCGTGGCTACCATAGTTACCGCGGGTCATCGAGGGTCATCATGCCAACAAACTCTCTGTAGAAGACAAGCTGTTTATCAGGATCAAGCGCAGCAGAGAGCATTTCATCCATTTCCTCCTGAGAGAACGGCTCTCCTGTAAGAGAAAGAGAGAGGGAGAGAGAGAGGGAGAGAGAGAGGGAGAAAGAGGGAGAGAGAGAGGGAAAGAGAGAGAGGGAAAGAAAGACAAAGAGAGGGAAAGTGAGAGTGTTAGACTTCTTAAGATGCCTTTAATGCATCAGTTTTGCATATTTATATATTTCCTGCATGTTTTAAAACCCCATCAGCCCCCCACACCCTCCCACCCAGAAAGCCCAAACCCCCAAAACCCCTTCAGTCTTAACAATATTTCAATCCATAAGTCCATATCTAAAGAAGAGTCTTTCATGCTGCTGATTTCCATTTTATGAGTCTAAATCTTCTGTGCACTGAGAGTATTGTTTTTCTGTAGCATGTAGTGTCGATTTACCAAATTTTGCTTTATCCAGGAAGTAGTTTGAGAGTGAAACGTTTCTTTTACCTTCTGTCAATTCTGAAAGCGGTTTCTCTGTGCTGTGGAGTACAGGGCCTCAAACTGTTGGTGTGGGGTTTCTGAACTGTAGGAAAATCTCTCCGTCCTCCATGGGTGTGAGCTGTTCTCCACCCGTAGCTCCTGCACTGCACACTGATATTTTTCGGTTTTGTTTACAGATCAACAATGTTCATTTGAGTCATTTTTTCTGTCCTCAGTTCTATGCTATCTTTCATCTCAGGTTTTCTCAGTCTCTGTGTGTTCCGGTGTGAGCTCTTGGGTTCTCCTGCTGCTGTTTTACAGGGTCAGAGACATCCTCAGTGCAGACACTAAGGCCAGGTCAGTGCTAGCACTAATGCCTGCAGCGGCATCGGGCCCAGTGAGATTACAGTATCAGCATCGACACGGGTCTCAGCATCGGGCCCAGTGAGATTACAGTGTCAGCATCGACACGGGTCTCAGCATCGGGCCCAGTGAGATTACAGTATCAGCATCGACACGGGTCTCAGCATCGGGCCCAGTGAGATTACAGTGTCAGCATCGACACGGGTCTCAGCATCGGGCCCAGTGTTTGCCTCATGTTACTGTTTGGTTCATCACTGACCTCTTCCATGTCTGGCTCTGGTGTGTCACTGTTCCGGGAGTCGCTCACTCCAGGTTCCAGCTCCCCGCTGTTCTCCGTCTGACTGTCCCCACACTGCTGCTACAGCTGCTGTAACAGCTGTCCCCAGCTGCACAGCTGTGTGGGCAGGCACACATTTTGTGCCTGATGTTCCCTCACCCAAACATCTCAAGCTTTCAGTGCAGCATAAACAGTGAAACTGCTGTCACCATCTTTGCACTTGAAATTTACATTCAGTGTCTCATCTTCATTATTTAGAAACACGAAAACCTGTTCACTAAATGACAGGATGTGCTTCACTGCAGAGTCCGAGTGAAATCGTTTTCACAGGGCTGGTGAACTCCCAGAAGCGGGCCAGCTCTTTCATTATCACCTCATTTTAGATGAACAGAGGCACGTTTGAGACTGCCAGTCGTGTCGCAGGGGCAGACAGAGGCGAGACCGAAACCATGTTCCATTCTCCATCAGTGTGTTAACGAGAGTTTGTCTTTTCAAGATCACCACCACTGCTTTATTTAAGTGGGAGGCAGAGTAAACGTTCTCACACCAACCTGCTCTCCCACCGCTAACAGCACCTCCTCCACCTGAGCTCCTCTCTCCAGCACATACCTGACACCTTGCTGGAGAGACAGCGTCACACACACACTCAGCCAAACACACACACACACACCCTCTCCGGCACACACCTGACACCATGCTGGAGAGACAGCGTCACACTCAGCCAAACACACACACACACACACACACCCTCTCCGGCACACACCTGACACTCATGCTCTCCCACTCAACTATTTACAGCTATTAATACTTCATTTATATCTAAAAGCTCAATATTTAAATTAAACAAAAATAAAAGACAATAGACAAGGAAAAAAAAAGTGCAGAAATTTGGCAAGATGCCAAACAGCTCTTCATATATTCCCTCCACACTCAGAGAGCGAGCGAGTGAGAGAGGGAGAGAAAGAGGGAGAGAGAGAGAGGGAAAGAGAGAGAGAAAGAGGGAGAGAAAGAGGGAGAGAGAGAGAGAGAGGGAAAGAGGGAGAGAAAGAGGGAGAGAGAGAGAGGGAAAGAGGGAGAGAAAGAGGGAGAGAGAGAGAGATGAGCATGCCATCAGACAGAGAGAGAAGTGTACAAAGTGTGTACAGTGTTTACCTTCCTGTGTAAGATACTTGGTGAGTTCCTCTGGTTCCAGATATCCGTTCTTCTGTTGGTCCAACACCTGAACCCACACACCCATGCGCAAACACACACACACACACACCCATGCGCAAACACACACACCCATGCGCAAACACACACATATATTTATTATCAGTGTGTTCATGGCACAGAGTTGCGCTCGAGATTTACAAATTGAGGAATGAGTAGACGTGAGAGAGGATGTGAGTGACCTCAAACGCCTGCAGGAGTAAATCTTCAGGAATGGGACGACACCTACACACAAAGAGACAGAGAGAGACAGAGAGACAGAGACAGAGACAGAGAGAGAGAGACAGAGACAGAGACAGACAGAGAGAGAGACAGACAGACAGAGAGAGAGACAGAGAGACAGAGAGAGAGAGAGAGAGAGAGAGACAGAGACAGAGAGACAGAGACAGACAGAGAGAGAGAGAGACAGAGAGACAGAGACAGAGAGAGACAGAGAGAGACAGAGACAGAGAGACAGAGACAGAGAGAGAGAAAGACAGAGAGAGACAGAGAGACAGAGACAGAGAGAGAGAAAGACAGAGAGAGAGAGAGAGAGAGAGAGATGAAGGTGTGATTATTAGCAGTACAGTGGAGTGGTCAGTGTTTTATTGTGGAAATTTTAAAGTTTAAATCTGATGGAAACAGCAGCAGAGCTCTCTGTAATAAACACTGTATTTAATAAAACTCACTCTTTTATTAACAATACACACTGCCGGAGCCTGAACATGTGTGTGTGTGTGTGTGTGTGTGTGTGTCTCACTTGTTTTCCATTAATATTTTGGTCATGACAGGGAGGAATTTCTCAAAGCGGATAAATCCACTCGTCTCCTCTTCCTCTATCTACACACACACACACACACACACACACACACACACACACACAGTGTTAATTGTCTCTAACACGGTCTGTAATAAACTTTGTTACAGATGCAGAAACATCACTCTGACCTCAGCAATGATGTCATGTAGCTCCGCCTCTGTAGGGAAACAGCCAAGTGAACGGATTATAGTGCCAATCTCTCTATACACACACACACACACACACACACTTTATTTGTATTCCACTGCATGTGCTTTAACATAACAATAATCAGAAAGAGTCATGAATAATGCAAATGCAGACATGTGTGTTTGAGTGTGTGAGAGTGTGTGTGTGAGCGTGTGTGTGTGAGTGTGTGTGTGTGTGTGTGTGAGTGTGAGAGTGTGTGTGCGTGTAAGTGTGTGTGTGTGAGAGAGTGTGTGTGTGTGAGGTCGTACCTGATGTCCACAGTGTGATTAGTCTCGTGATCGAACACGTCGAAGGCGGCGCTGATCCTCCTGCTCCGCGCAGCTGCAGCTCCTGCACACACACTGAACGCTGATCCTCTCAGAGACACTTTACTTTTATTATATTATAATATTTAATATTGTTCTGCTGTTACTGCACTGCATTAATAAGACGTTGAGTAGGTCAATAATTGGGAATGTGTGAGTTTGTGCTTTGATATGAAGCTGAAGAAGTGCAGGCTGCTATCTGAGCGTCACGCACTCATTCACTAACCTCTGAGGACATTCCACAGAAATTATATTAATTATACTTTATATTAATTACAGCTTACTGAGACTTCACCAAGCCAAGCGGCAGCAGACAGCACATTAAAGAGTAAAAATGGAAAACATTTCCCTTCTTTAACACCTCTAGCTTATTATTATTATTATTATTATTATTATTATTATTATTATTACATCTGCGTTTATATCCATACCGACTGCTGCAGCGGCTTTTAATGTAAACATGAATATTTTTTTGTTAAATGTGAATAAAAACGCTCTCCTGAGATATAAAATACAGTAAGTTCATTGATAAGTAAAAACCAAGATATAAGTAAAGTTATAAGTAATAAAGGATAAAACTCAGACGTGTGTAAACCCTGAGCTCTCACCTGCCGAGTCTTTATCCTCCGCCATGACCCACACTCCGGTTGCTAGGATACAGAAACACACAGTGGTATTCTCGCGAGACCTAAAAGGACCTTCAGCTTAAATCTCGCGAGAGTTCGTTCCTGTTCGGTTCAGCTCCTCAACACAACCCTGATATTAATGTTATAGCTGTAAAAACATTATAATAAAGTGAATAATAATTAATTCTTTTTAATTAAGATACAATATAAAGCGCTTAATAATAAAAACGGAGCTATTTGCTTTGTGTCAGTGATGGAATGAATAAATCACAAACTGCTATTAAGTCAAGTCAAGTGGAGTTTATTGTCATTTCAGCCATATACAAGTACAGAGTGAAACGAAACAACGTTTCTCCAGGACCAAGGTGCCACACAAGACAACACAGAACAACACAGAACAACACAGAACTACAGGGACGACATAAATTAAACAAAGTGCACAAGTGCAAACATGTGCGGACGCAAAAGACAGAACAAGACATCAGTTAAACAAATTAATCGTGAATTAATGTCCTGTTCAGGCTAAAATGTAAAAAGTGCAGAAATGAACATGAAGTGTGTGTCAGTAGGGGGCGCTATGTGATGAACACAGTGACAGCAGGTGTGTGTGTGTTTATAAACGTAAAGATTAGACTATTGGATCTTTAATTATTAATAATATTCACCGGTATTGTTAGCATGATGTAGGGAGTAACACACTGCACACCGAGCAGGTGCAAATCACTGACACTGGAGACTCCTTCCATAAACATTACAAATAAACATCTTACACAAACACATTTTAAATGTTTATTATTCGTCTTAGATTGCGTGGAACATACACGCCCCTGTGAATGAGCTGTTACTATAGAAACGATAACTGATCAGAACACGTGCATTAACATAAACCTGTTTATTCCTTCTGATTAAAGTAATTAAAGAACACCACGTATTAAACTCAACACACACACACACACACACTCACTCACACACACACACTCACTCTTCATCTGTATCTAACACTGTCAAAACTTCCACACACACACACGCATACATACACTCACACACACTCTTCATCTGTATCTAACACTGTCAAAACTTCCACACACACACACGCATACATACACTCACACACACTCACTCACACACACTCTTCATCTGTATCTAACGCTGTCAAAACTCACACACACACACACACTCACACACACTCTTCATCTGTAGCTAATGCTGTCAAAACTTCCACACACTCACACACACTCTTCATCTGTATCTAACACTGTCAAAAATTCCACACACACACACGCATACATACACTCACACACACTCTTCATCTGTATCTAACACTGTCAAAACTTCCACACAC
>CM075012.1:27525611-27544569 GCA_037576675.1 Pangasius sanitwongsei | reverse complement strand
ATAGGGATAGGTGGAGAGTGATGATTCGCTGTGGCGACCCCTGAAGGGAAAAGCCGAAAGAAGAAGAAGAAGAAGCTGAAAAAGCATTTGACTCAGTTAATTGGACAAACAGTCATGGGAAAAAGAAAGTACACCCTCCTTCAATTCTATGTTTTTAATTTATCATGGCCTAAGAAACAATTGTGCAATCCTCACCAACTTTTATAATCAAATAAATAATCTCAGATGATAACAAAAAAACACAACAGATTTCAATATGTAGTCATTTTTTTCTCCCAGAAGTAAACCAACATTCAGAAACCAGGTGGAAAAAAATAAGTACACACTATGATTCAGTAACATGTAGAGCCACCTTTAGCAACAATAACTTGAAGTAAGTGTTTTCTGTAGGAGTTTATCAGTCTATCACAATGTGTTAGAGAAATTTTGGCCCACTCTTTTTTACAACATTGCTTCAGTCCATTGATGTTTGATTGTATTCATGCATAGCTCTCTTAAGATCCCTCTGCAGCATCTCAATGGGGTTGAGGTCTGGACTTTTACTTGACTATTAATACACCTTCATTTTTTCTTCTTTAACCATTCAGTTGTCAATCTGGGATAAAGTGGAAATTAGATTAGGAGTAATCTTACCAAAGAATCTATCAAAATAATGGAGAATTTTGGCTACTCATAACAAAGATTAAAGAAGATTTAAATATTGGGAATCACATTCTTTTTTGACTATGGAATCAAGAATTAATATAATTAAAATGAATACATGACTGCGTTTTCTTTATTTGTTTCAGACCATACCAGCTGAGGTACATTTGAAGCATTTTACAGAATGGGCTAAGATGCTATCACAATTTTTGTGGCAAGAGAAAAAAAACCTTCAAAACATTACAACTACCAAAGGAAAAGGATGTTTGGGCTCTGCCATCATTACAAGATTACTATGTATCTGTACTGCACATGTAACTTAGAACAGTGGCATACTTGTGCATCACAGTAAGACTCAGTAGAAAATTAAAGAGAATTTAATAATATTCTGATACAGGCAATATTAGCACATAATGAAATACAAGGACACATAAAATAGCTCATGGGTGAAGCGGACTTTAAATGTATGGAAAAATCATAGTAAGAAAGTATGATCTAGCAAAGTATATAAAATTACATCACTAGGGAACATATGAGTCAGATTTTAATAAATTAGATATTTGATTTAAAATTTGGACAGCAAAAGGAATTACAGCCATATGTACTTTGATTCATAAAGGAAGGTTGATTAGATTTCAGGCACTGAAAAAAGGTTTCTATTAAAGAATCAAGACTTC
Source organism: Pangasius sanitwongsei (assembly GCA_037576675.1). NCBI lineage: Eukaryota > Metazoa > Chordata > Actinopteri > Siluriformes > Pangasiidae > Pangasius > Pangasius sanitwongsei. The sequence continues at coordinate 27,543,250 of CM075012.1, read as the reverse complement.
TACAGATACCTTCAAGTTAGATATTACTTTGATAAAAAGATACATTTGTAAGTAAGATTGTAAGAGAAGAAAAGTCAAAGGATTATCTGTAAAATATTGTGACGGAAGGCCGGCAGCCCGCACACGGAAGAAATTCAGCGCTCCTCACACGACTGCCAGTAGGGTGCTAAAAGGACAACGCCAGTTCAGCACCCCCATTGTTTTGGACATAAGCGGGGACCACTCCGTCTGAGAGAGTCCGCCGTTCCCCCTCAGTCTCGTCGTCGTGCCAGTGTTGCCAGCTCGCCACGCACTGCGCCAAAATGACACCCACCTCAGCAAGCTTCACCAGCCACCAGCACTTCCACCCCCACTTTTTTCCTGCACCACTCTGAAAAATAAAGAGCATGTTCCCCACATCACTGCCTCTTTTTGTTCAGCCCTCCAGTGGTCTCGCATTGTGACAGTGGTGGAGGATGCGGGCATGAACACAGCACCTAGCACCACGATGGACACTGTATTCCAGCAGTTCCTCCAGACAAGCCTGCAGCAGCAGGCTGTGACACAGCAGCTGGCCTGTGGCCTCCAAGTCACCACCCATGAGCGGCCCAGTGCCCCAAGGAGTGTCACACGGCTTCAGTGGCCCAAGGAGGACTGGGCCTATGCCCTCACTCCCATCCTCATGGGAAAGGCCCAGCTGGCGTACCATGCTCTCTCACCAGATGAAGCCACCCAGTACAACACTGTCAAGAGTGAGATTCTTCTACGCTGTGGCCTCTCCCCCACCAGTGCAGGGGCAGAGCTGCATTGCTGGAGTTATAACCCAAAAGCCACCCCTCACGGCCAGATGGACACACTGTTACGAATCACCAAGAGGTGGCTGCAGCCTGAACTCCTCTTTGCCACCGAGGTTGTTGAGAGGGTGGTAATGGACCGGATCCTGAGGGATCTGCTGCCTGAAGAGAGGAAAGCCGTGGGCATGCGGGGAGCCCAGAACCCCAGGGAGATGTTGGAAGCCCTGGGGAGAGTGGTGGCCACCCTAGAAATTGGCAGGGGCGAACAATGTGAGTTTTGCTGTGGGAATCTGCACTCCCACAGGGAGGGGACGCCTCGCTGCCTCTTGATGTGTGGACAAGCCATGGCTGGTAGGATGTGCCCTACACAAGGCGATCCCTCCCAGTCTACCTACCATTCCAGTCGAGGTCAACGGCATGACAGTCTCTGCCCTCCTGGACTCTGGGAGCACAGTCACCCTGGCCTGTCCTTCCCTCCTCCCCTCTCCCAAACCCAGTGGCTCCCTGATGGTCTTCTGCATGCACGGGGACGTCCGGGAGGTTCCAGCGGCCCACATCAGTGTAAGATTAAGGAGTGGCCTCATCCCGGAGCTCCCTGTGCCCCTGCTCCTGGGCCGAGACTGGCCCAGATTCACCACAGCCAGAGCCCAGAAAGTGCCATGGAAGAGGAGAACCAGGATGGCATGCCCGAGGGTCTGGCAGGCCTGCATGGCCCAGGGCGAAGGAGATGCTGGAGCGACCTCAGCAGGTGAGACCTCCATCCCCCCTAACCCTGTGTCTTCTGTATTTTTTTCAGGTCGCCCGAGAGGGGAACTTAGGCCAGGAGCAGAAAGAGGATGCTAAGAGAGGCTAAAGAACTGCTGGAGCCAGGTGCAGATCGTCGAGGGGGTCCACCAACACCACGAACAGCGACCGCCAGCCGCCTACTTCCTGGTGCATGGGGGCCTCCTGTACTGCAAAACGGAGAGGCGAGGCCAACCCTGCGAGCTGCTTGTGGTCCCCTGTCCCCGTACCCAGGCCCTCATGCAACTGGCCCACTCACACACGCTGGGGGGGCACTTGGGGGCCCGCAATACCCCGGAAAAGCTGAAGGACCATTTCCTATGGCCATTTCCAACCCCCTACAAGCCTGCTTCTGCACCGCTCATCCCTCTCCCCATTATCGGCGTCCCCTTTGAGAGAGTAGGCATGGACCTCGTAGGGCTGCTGCCGAAGTCTGCCCGGGGCCACGAGTACATCTTAGTCATTGTGGACTATGCCACCTGCTACCCCGAAGCGGTTCCACTTCGGAAGTCCACCTCCTGGAACATTGCCCGTGAGCTCCTACTCCTCTTCAGCCACATGGGAGTCGCCAAGGACATCATCACCAAACAAGGTACACCTTTTGTGTCGAAACTAATGGCAGATCTGTGTCAATTGTTGCAGGTGAAGCACCTGAGGACATCCGTCTACCACCCCCAGACCGACGGGCTGGTAGAGCGATTCAATCAGACACTGAAAAGGATGCTCCAGAGGGTGGTAGACGAGAAGGGGAGGAACTGGGACCTTCTCCTCCCCTATGTCTTCTTCGCTGTCCGGGAGACCCCTCAGGCCTCCACCAGATTTACCCCCTTCGAGCTGCTCTTCAGACGGCGACCTCGGGGACTGCTGGACGTGGCCCAGGAGCCATGGGAAGAGCAGCCCTCCCCCTACCACTCCCTTATCAACTATGTTCAAGAGATGCAGGAGTGGATAGACAAGGTGATGCCCATCGTGAAGGAACATATGGAGCCTGCCCAGTGAAATCAGAGGAGGGCCCACAACCATCTCATTCAGCCATGTGAGTTCCAGGCCGGCGACAAGGTCCTCCTCCTTCTTCTTCATGCCTCCTACAAATTCCTGGTTGGATGGCAAGGTCCTTTAACAGTCATTGAGAAGGTGAGCCCCGTCAACTTCCGCCTGCAGCAGCCAGGTAAAGCACCCCCATTGTTTTGGACAGCCGGAGTGCACATGGCTGTGAGGCAGAGCGATTTAACACAGCACAGCTGGCAGCCAATGAGTGCCATGGTGCCATTTCACTCTCCTGGAGAAGACAGAGGGCTACAAAAGGAGCCAGCAGCTGCTATCTGAAAAACACAGGTGAGCCTTTTGACTGTACTAACGTCTGTCTCTGTTTCCTTACCAGAAGTGAACATAAGCGGGGAAGAATAGCCACTGCCTCTGCATGTTGACCTCCACACCGTCTGAGAGTGTCCTCCGTGCCCCCTAGATTTTCGTCATCGCACCGCAGCTGCCAGCTCGCTACGCACAACCCCAAGACTACAACAAGCTTCACCAGCCACCAGCTCTTCCACCCCTACTTTATTCCTGCACCACTTTGAAAAATAAAGAGCACATTCCCCACATCACTGCCTCTTGGTGTCTGTGTTCAGCCCTTCAGTGGTCTCGCATTGTCACAATATATAAGGCTCTTAGGAACATGTCTGTATATTTAAAAAAGAAAGATGGTACAATTAACAGCTGAGGAATGAACAAACATGGAACTTTCACTGGAAGAGCACTAAATCATTAAAAATATCATTCGATTCTTTATTACACCACAGAAAAAAAAAACTTACAAACAGATTTACATTTATAGCATTTGGCAGATGCCCTTATTCAGAGCAACTTATATTTATCTCATTTATACAACTGAGCAGCTGAAGGTTAAGGGCTTTGTTCAAGGGGCCAGCAGTGCCAGCTTGGCAGTTCTGGGATGTGAACTCACAACCTCCAGAACAGTAGTCCAACATCTTAACAAATATATATATACAGTATATAGAATAAAGAAGGCATATTGATAGCTGTGATGTAATACCTGCTACAGCATGCCAAAATTAAAAAAATAAAAAAAGCTCATCTCCTGTCTCTCTCTCTCTCTCTCTCTGTCTTTCTCTAAATCTATTTGTCTCTCTGTCAGAGCTGGTTTTCTCTGTTGGATCGCAATAAAAATGGGAAGTTGAGTATGAAGGATCTGAAGAAGCTTTACTATAAGAAGATGCCACTGGAACACTGCGCTAATGCATTCTTCAAGTGGGACACACACACACACACACACACACACACACACATACTTTCACCAAATGACCTTTTTAGTGTGTGATATAATTGTGTGAGCCCTATTTAACATTCGCATAATTATATCCCTCTCTCTGTCTCCCCCTGTGTGTGTGTGTGCGCGTGTGTGTGCGTGTGTGCCCTTTCTCAATATCATTCTGTCCATAACAGTGTTTTATTTCCTAACTGGTTAAATCAGTTTGGTGTCCTCAGATCTAATGGCTTCATCAGCACTCTGTTGTTTTATTCATTATTGTCTATTGAATGTACATTTCTGATGTAAAGAATATATTATTTATGGGGTTGATTCTTGCTTATTCAAGTAAATTTTATTTGTATAGTGCTTTAACAATGGAAAATATGTGCAGTGTAATAGGCATATAAGACTATGGGAACTAGGTAATTAGTCAAACAAGGAGAACTGGGGGAAGTAGTGGTGCTCGGCTCAGGGCCACAGGACAAACACAAGACTTTAATACAAACAGTCAAATTAACAGAACTAAAGTTCATCAGCATAATTATGTGTTCACTGTATTTAACGTGAAGCTTAAAGTTTTGAAGGCTGTGTTTGTGTGTGTGTGTGTGTGTGCGCGCACGCAGGTCATGTGACAGGAATAGGAATAATAAAGTGACTGTGAGCGAGTGGACTTCCTGTTTGGTGGACCGATCTGAGCGATGGTTTAATGAGTACATGTGTAAGTGATGGTTACAGTTTATTGTGTTTATGATTTTTGTGTTTATTATATTTATATGCATTGTATTTGTTATGTTTACATTTATTGTGTTTATTGCATTTACGTTTATTGTGTTTGTTGTGTTTACTGTTTATGTTTATTGTGTTTGTTGGTGTTTTGTCACTAAAATGATGTGCTAAAATGAATTTTTAACACAGCAGTGAGAATGGGCTCGAGGAAACTGTGTGATCAGCGCAGCAGCATCGACATGCAGGATGGATCTGAATAGAGATGTTTTTATTATTTCTGTAATATTCATTTATTCCATTGTAATCATCCTGAATAATCCTGAATTTAAAAGATTCAAATGCTCATTCTCTTTCTTACTTTTTATTTGTAATCTTTTATTCTCTTTCATTTTCAATATTTTCTTTTAGTCCTTTAATTTCTTTCTTTCTCTTACTTTTTTTATTCTTTCTCTCAGCTCAAACTGCATTAATTCTGAAGTCCTTGTGTGTTTACAGTCAAATGTAATAAACTCTGTAGTGACCTTTCTGTTCCTGCGTGTGTTAAATTGAAATGCAGAATAAATGCATCATTCATCAAACACACAATTACCACATCAGTCATCAGTCATAACAGGATGGAGGCATGGGAGGGCGACGAGATAGCAATAAACTTAAATAAAGCAGATGGAGAAAGAGATTGAGAGATAAACGAGTGCGTGATCAGAGAGGAGAGAAACAGATAAACAGCAGAATGAGAGAAACCCAGAGGACAGAAAAAAGGAGGAGTTAAGCCTAGCACACACTATATGATTTTAGCCCTAATTTCCCAATTACAGGCTAAATTTGGTGCCTTGTCTGTGACCGCAACACAACTGACCACAAGTGATTAAAGTGGTGTAGTGTGAAAGGGTCAGCAAGTCTGAGATTGTGAAAGTTAACAGTAAGGTAATGGAGTAGAAAAGAGAGACACAACCTGCCCAAACACTGGGAACACTCACACACTACATCCCATAAAAATGCTGCTTAAAGTAGGAATATACACACACACAGAGAGAGTGAGGGAGATCATTTGAAGGTACATATTAAAAGCAAACAGGGCATCTACATCCTGCTCTCATTCTGTCATCCCTCATTCTTCTGTTTCTCCTTTTTGCCTCATAACAAATAAATATTTAAAATCATACAACAAACTCTGCATGATGAAAAGAAATAGCCAGGATAGAGAGAGAGAGAGAGAGAGAGAGAGAGAGAGAGAGAGAGAGGCTTTTAAACCCCCTTTAATTTTAAACATCTAAGTTTAGGAAAAATGATATACACACATATATATATATATATATACATATATACATATTTACATATGTATATACACACATTTCCCAGTGATACTCACATACGCACATACATTCAGTTACATCTTACCAATTAATTACCCATTTCCCAATGGTTATGTTTACATGCACATTCCAATATTAATCAGAATTTGGTGATATTCTAATTAGTATTGAGTCATGTAAACACCGCAATTCCCACCCCTGGAATATGCATGTTTTAATCAGAAATGTGTTGCATGTAAACACTTTATTCAGAAAATCCACTGAAAGGAGATATATGCGCAGCTCAGTCCAAAAGGAATTGTGGGTGCTAACAGATGCTTAGCTGTAGGCTAGGTATTTAGCAATGGCAACTCAGACATCCTCCCAGTGTCCTTTCCTTGATTACAGGACTGTCTGGTGTGCCCTGGTCTTCCACAAGCAACACACTTCATTGCATCAGTGCAGTGGTGTTTGTCCATTACTGTAATTGCCACTGAAACATCCCTGAGTGTCTGGCATCTAAAAGATATGATATATTTTAATTCTGGGCTTTTCAAACCAAGAGGAATAATCGGTCCAGCGAGTTTGTCATAAAAGAATGTGTTTAAATGTTTCACGACAAATAAACAGAGGCATGTTGCTGAGCATGACACTTTTGGCAGGATTAAACAGCAGCAGACTCTGGAAAAATTTATCGTTACTATTCAGTTTATGTTCTACTAAATCAGTGACCATGTGTTTCAGGAAAGGCACAATTGCTTTGTTCATTTTTGATGCAGATATTCTCAAAATGTTCTCTCTCACTACAGCAGTTAAAACCTCTTCCGCAGACACCTCCAGCACGCATTTACAGTCATGCCGAGTCATCAGCATCAGAGTACCACTAGAATTTAGTAGCATTGCTCTAATTGCCGTATTGGTATTGTATACAACAGTTATTTTTGATTCACTAATCTGATTGGACGAGCGGCGTCCTGAGAGCGCTGATACTCACTATAACAGCACTGTGACGTGTCACTGCTCGTGTCACTCCGCTCGTCTGTGTTCACTACATAACATTACAATTCTAGCAATAGTTCATTACACTGAAATTGTTACTACAATTCCTACAGGCTGTCAGTCAGTCAGTCAGTCAGTCAGCGTGTTACCGTGGCAACATGCAACGCTCTATCCAGCTGTGGCTTCTTTGGGAACTAATTTTCACTAATGGAACGAAAATAAATGAAATATTTGGCCATATTGTGTCTGAAAGTCAGTTACTCGATATTAATTTCTTATTAAAAGAACTGTTGTATAAAAACATCATCACAGTCACAATCATGCTTTTGTACTGAATATCAGCACAGCTGTGATTACCTGTGAATAACTGTGAATAACTGTTACCTGCAGCACTCATGCCTACAGCCGAATCACAACCATGCCAATATTCAATATAACAGCATTCTTGATCATGCGATATTGTTTAATTAAATCTCAATCACAAAAAACTCTCTCAGAATGCCGCAACCCACTAATAAGCTCACACACTCCTCCCTCACTCCATGCATGCGCATTGAGAGAGAGAGAAAGAGAGACAGTGATATAGAGAAAGAGAAAGAAAGAAAGAGTGGCAGAAAGAAGATGAGTGTGTAAGAGTGTGAGCTGGGAGGTGAGAGGTGGAATAGTTGGTGATGAGTAGGTTTTGGAGTTAGGGGTTAGTAGCTACGGGTTAGGATTTAGGGGTTCCATCAGTATGAGAACTAAGGACATGCCAGGAGCTCTTGCAGATAACAAGATGTTCGCTACTGTCAACTGGACAGTCTCAGTGGAACGGTTAGTTTTGAAGCCAAATTAGTTGGGTTTTAAGAATATCATGTTCACAGACAGATATTCTTAAAAGATCATAATGATGAAATTGAAGAGAACTGTAACAGACTGCACAGTTTGTATTTGTCATTTGTGTGTTTGTATGTGTATTTTCCTTTGGTTATAGACACTGTGAGGCTAATTGTGAAGTTTTTGTCCAAGTATTTGTCCAGAAAACAGAATGTTTAGTTGATATATTTGGACAGATTTGTCTAATCTTTCTTGCTACCAATAAAACAAATTTCCCAATTCATTATATACATTTATGAAATCCTCAATGTGTAAACTATCTACCTATAAAGGAAAAATGTTTATATCATATTCCATAGAATCATGGCTTAACCTTTTTTCAAGACTGAATACAAACTATTTTGAATGACCTGTTTGGGAATTTGGGACACATATTTTCATTGACTTAGGCCTTTAGATTCATCCTCAGTGAGAGATTCCAAACAATAAATCAATAAATCCAGTTTCAATAACTCAAAAAAAAAAAAAACTGAGTAAAATTGACTACACTATAGATGTTGTCCTGAATAAGATTCTATCATTCATTTTTTATAGCAATAACAATAATAACATCTTAAATATCTTAAATATTTTCCAAATTCATAACCAATATGTTCATAATTCGGTATGAACAGATTCAGTAGTAGTGACAGTAAAACACCACTAAAAGGTAACATTTTATAGTTGATCTCTTTGAGTAGCAGCATAACACAAGATTAAAAAACCATAAACATATCATCATATCATCTGTAAAAAGATATGAACACAGTACACTTAGTAAAATCTCTGCATACTCAGCAGTACGCATAAGTATAATTCCATATTTCCCAGCATGCCTTATTCAGGAGACAGGCAAATTTTGATGGAGGTTCTGGGTTTCTTTTATTCTTCTCTTTTCCCTTTTTCAGCGTGCTGCTCATAAACTTAAAGACAAGCAACAAATCCACAACAACCAATTACATCCCCACTTGTATAACGTTCAATTTAAAAGTTCTAGTTTGTGTGTGTGTGTGTGTGTGTGTGTGTGTGTGTGTGTGTGTGTGTGTGTGTGTGTGTGTGTGAACTTTGTTGATAGAACTCACTTAGCCTGGATTGACCTGTTACACTAAATCAAGTGGGAATATTTCAAAAAATGCCAACTTTTATTAGCTCACTTCATGGAAAACCCACCTGGTTGCTAGTTTCTAGTACAGTTAGTACTGTTAGTCTTCTTTTTAGTCATGTAGTTGTTTTCTGACTTTACCTACTGGTGCAGTCCTGTGTGTTTCCAAGTGTAAATCTTTTTTGTTCCTTACTGTGTTCTATGGTTGTAGTTCTGTGTTGTTCTGTGTTTGTCTTATGTAGCATCTTGGTCCTGGAGAAACGTTGTTTCGTTTCACTCTGTACCAACTGACTGTATACAGTTGAAATGACAATAAACTCCACTTGACTTGACTTCAACTTTTGCCTCCCTGTTTCTGGATAATCACTGTGGATATTACCTGTGTCAAACATGACAAGGACTATTTCTAACACTCCTAATTAAAAAGACTACATGTTTATACCATCTGGACTCTGACAGAGGAATAAGATCATAGAGAAAAAATATTACATTATTAACATAAATACACTCCTGTAAAATATACAGTGTGTTTTGTTTACAAACCAAATGGGCAATGTGCACTGTGCTGAAGTGATTAAGAGCAGCTGATGGAGTGGAGTTTTAGCACAGTGCTAACATACTGCACATGGATCAGACACACACACACACACAGAGTGCAGATGGCCTCTCTCTGAACAGCAGGATGGAGAGGGTGTGATGAAAGATGGAGAGAGGAGAGGGGAGGAGTCTGCTATACACACACATTCAATATTACAGAGAAAACTACTTGACCTATAGAGCACACATACACACACACACACACACACTCAAGGGGAGTGCCATATGAAAGCTGGCACTGTTGATGTAAGCATGTACATTACTGGTAGAAACAAAAGAAGCTATTTTTTGTGCTTTATACATTTTGTGTTAAAATTGTTTGTATAAAAAGACTTTGCTTTAATGATTTGTTAATATGAATCATCTTATTTCCAAAATATTATTTATATTATAATATTTATAATTATTCTTATACTATACACCGATCAGCTATAACATTGAAACCACTGACAGGTGAAGTGAATAACGCTGATTATCTCGTTACAGTGGCAGCTGTAAAGGTGAGGGATTATTAGGCAGCAAGTGAACAGACAGTTCTCGAAGTTGATGTGTTGGAAGCAGAAAAAATGGGCAAGCGTAAGGATCTGAGCGACTTTGACAAGGGCCAGATTGCGATGGCTGGACGACTGGGTCAGAACATCTCCAAAACGCTGGGGATTGTGGGGTGTTCCCAGTGTGCAGTGGTTAGTACCTACCAAAAGTGGTCCAAGGAAGGACAACCGGTGACCTGGAGACAGGGTCACGGACACCCAAGGCTCACTGATGCGCGTGGGGAAGTGGATTTAATATTATGGCTAATCGGTGTATGATTTATATTGTTGACTAATATTTACTGTTTTTTTTTAAGGAGGAGGAGAGAGGAAGGGGTGGAGTCAGGAATGGTCACCTGTTATTAGAGCGGTTGGTAGGGAAGGTGAGGATGCTGGTAATCTAGCTCACATTCACCACACAATTTCAGTCTCAGAGTCTTGATTTACATCAAATTACACAAATTGAGAGAATACATGCTCCACCCCTCCTTTCTGGGATGCCTTTAAAGCCACACCCCCAAAAAAATGAAATTCTGAAATTTCAGTATGATTGACAGCTGAGTAGAGCCACTCCCTTGTCCTGAGTGGTTGGATGTTGGTGGTCCACATCATGTAATTTTTCTCCTGTGTACAATGTGGAGCTCCACCTCTTTTTACACACACACACACACTGTGTTCAGGATTAAACTCCACCGATTAAACACTTATATGATAAAATGATGGTGAGTTGAAAAAAGATTCAATAAAATGTTAAATAATGCTAAAAAAAAAAAAAAGAGAAAATTAGAATTTTAATCCACCTTTTTTTTTGTTTTGTTGGGGTTTTATCTTTGTATTTTTCCATGGTAATTGGAGTTACATGATAAATGCAATTTTATTTTAATCATTCCATTAAATCACTATGACTCATTTTTATTCAACTGCAATTTGATCATTGGGTAACAGTTAAAGTGTTTTATCATAAATTTTTTTCTCTTAATTTAGGATTTAATGAAAGTCTGTTTTTTAAATCACACATTTTACCAATTCCATTTTTTTACTAAAAGAAGAATTAATGCTGTGATCTATATTCATCTGTTAATTTAAGCTTTAGGGATTCTGAATACATCCATTTAATTAACATGTGCACACACACACACACACACACACACATACACACACTACCATCTACAAACCCAACCGCCCCCTCTTTATTTCCTCTCACACACAATCTGCCACAAAACACCCCCCCCCCCCAACTCAGAGCCCTCCTGTCCCCTTTTGTACACACACACACACACACACACGAAAACACTCTCGCACTTACTCAGTCACCCCCCCTGCTCCTGACACATCCTCTCTCACTCTCTCTCTCACACACACACACACACACACACAGATCACAGACACACATGTGTGTTCATGTTGAGCTCTGATCTGGACTGGGAGAAAAGACAGAAGAAGACAGAAAGATACAGGATGACAGACAGGAAAAGAGAAAGACAGATGTGCCTCTTTATCAGTGAGAGTTAGACAGTTCACATATGAAGCTGACGGAGAGACGGAGTGCACACGTTTATTCACTTTTCTCGTGATCCTGGTTTTCCTCTAAAAAGAATTAAAGTACTGTCTAAGGTAAGTGTGTGTGTGTGTGTGTGTGTGTGTGTGTGTGTGTGTGTGTGTGTTTGCTGTAACTGGACAATTATAAACCACAACTGTGCTTGATAATGAGAGACAGACAGAAACAGAGAGAAACAGAAATAGAGACAGGCAAATAAAGACAGAGAGATATAGTTTCCATTCAGTATCATTCATATCTTTCCCTCTCTTTCTTTCCTGATTTTTTTTATTTTTCTTTCTTTCTCTTTACCTCCAGCTCAGTCATTCTCTCGGGATCAGTGAGATCCTTCTGTTACCCAACACCACAGAGAGAGAGAGAGAGAGAGAATAGACAAGTAGCATGAACAGAGTAAACAAGATGATGGAGAGAGTCAGAGGGAGGAATGAGGGAGAGATTTAAACAGATGCAGAGAAAAAAAGAAGAGAGAATTAAATTACAGATTACACAGGAGGAGAGAGAGAGAGAGAGAAAGGGTTAATTATGGAGTGAAAACAAATGCAGAGAAATGCATGATTTATCCACCCCTTTATCTCACACTATCATGTCTCACTCTCTTTCTGTTTTTCTATCTCTCTCTCTTTGTCTCTCTTCCTGTTTCTCTATCAGTCTCTCTATCTCTCTCCGGGTCTCTCTCTCTCTCTCTGTCTCTCTATAGCATTCACTGTCTCTCTCTGTCTCTCTCAATTCAAGTCAAAAGGTTGCTTTATTGGCTTGACAAATATTAACATTTGTATTGCTGAAGCTTGGATACAGACTTTGGGAACAAATTAGAAAATAACTACAGAAATAAATATATAGAAACAAATGTACATACATTCAATAATACAGTCAGAAAGAAACACAAGTTAATGACACATAGAACCCTGAGAATAAAAAGCAGAATAGAGTAGTGTGTAGAATAGTGTGTGTGTGTGTGTGTTATATATATTAGATGACGTGGTCACTCACTGTCCCTCACCTGGTGGCAGGTGTGTGTGTGTGTGTACTGTGCTGCTAGTGTGCAGCTCTCTCTGGGCTCCCCAGTAGGTGGGGCAGTTTGTTGGGGTCTGAGAGGCAGCAATTAAAACTGGGGATGATTTTGGTCATTTTGGTGAAGAATTCAGTTGGAATGTGATTATATCAGTGCATCAGTGAGGAAGTGCAGCTCTGTCTCTTCTCTCGGGGCAGCAGGACTGTGTGTGTCGGCCGAGCCGCGCTCGCTGAGTCTGTACTCCATCAGGGTGTTTTTCAGTTTTGGATCAGTCACTGCTCTCAGATAATCTGCCACACTGTGCTGTCTGCTTAGGGCCAGAGAACGCTGCATTTTACTCTGGAGGTTAGTTCAGGTTTCCCAATAGCTCAAATTGTTTACTTTCAGTGTTTGTGTAATTTTGTTAATTCTAATTGGATTTGCAAATTTCTTCTCTTCCTGAGTCTTTATTGTGTGAGTGTATGTTAGTGGTGTGTTAGTGTGTTATTGGTATGTTAGTGTGTGTTAATGGGGCTGTAGAGCAGTGACTCAGGGCCAGTTGGATGAGGGGACTCGTGTCTTTGATCAGCTCTTGGTACTGCAGAGCTTTGTAACAATACGAGTGTGTTTTAGCTGTGTTAGTGTGTGTTCATGTGTGTTAGTGCAGAGCTTTATAGTGATATGAGTGTGGGTCACTCTATTTCTACAAATGTTGGTCGTTTTATGGCATAGAAAGCTCTGCATGCTTTTTCTCTCAGTTCACTCACTGCCAGGTTGAAGTTTCCTGATGAACTCATTTTTAGTCCTAGGTAAGTATAAAGTGTGGAATGCTCAATTTCATGTGTACCTAATCTAAATGTGTGTTTTGTTCCCTGAAAGCTGGATCTTTTTGGAATATTATAATTTTGGTCTTTTTGAGGTTGACTGTCAGGGCCCAGGTCTGACAGCACTGCTGCAGCAGGTCCAGGTTGTGCTGTAGACCCTGAGCGCTGGGGGACAGCAGGAGTTTAATCTCTGAGTCGTGTAGAGTGAGACCTGGAGCTGCAGTCCACTCTAAAATGGAGGCCAATTCATTGATGTATTTATTGAATAGTGTCAGACTTATACAGTAGCCCTGTCTCACTCCACATTCCTGAGAGATGAAATTTGCTCTTTTGTTGCCAGTTCTTATTCCGCACTTGTTTCCTGTTTAATAAGATCATGATTTACCTACACCACTTTCCAACATTTTATAAAACAAACCATGATGCCAAATTGAGTCAAGAGCCCTTTTGAAGTCAATAAAACAAGCGAATATTTCAGTATTATTTTGAACAACATATTTTTCAGTGAGGGTGTGTCGGGTGTAAATATGATTAACTGTGCGGTAATTTGGTAAAAATCCAATCTGACTTCTACTCAAGACGTTGTGCTCAGTAAGGAAGTTTAAAAATCTTGAGTTAATTATTCAATTCAATTCTGTTCGATTTTATTTGTATAGCACTTTTAACAATGGACATTGTCACAAAGCAGCTTTACAGAAATAAATAGATTCACAAAAAATATATTGTAAACATGTGAATTTATCCCTAATTATGCTACACGTTATCTTCCCCAGATTACTGTTCAAACAATTGCCTTGGGAATTTTTGGTCAAATTGTAGATTGGTGTTATTGGACCTTGATTCCAGATTTCAGGGAAGAAACCTGCACTCAGAACCAAATTGAAGAGTTTTAAAATGGCCAAATGAAATTTAGAGCTAGTATGTTTAATCATTTCATTCAGGATTCCATCAGGTCCTGATGCTTTCTTTGGTTTCAGTTTGTTTTATGTTCCTGCTCAGTAATCGAGGAGTCTAAAGGGTTTTGATTATCTCTTTCTCTCTCTCTGTCTCTCTCTCTCCTTGTTTCTCTCTCTGTCTCTCTCTATCTTTCTCCTTGTTTCTCTCTCTGTCTCTCTCTCTCTCTTTCATGTTGCTGTTTATGTGATGGGATTTTTTATATCTTTACATAATAAACTGCTCTATAAAAAGTGTGTGTGAGTAAAAACATACGTACGCTGGGTTAGGGTTACCTACATTTACTTATAGACTCTATGGAGGTTTGTGTCTTTCAGATGAACAAAATAACATATCGTTTGTTTTTTTGCATTTGCTGTAATGAACATGTAACAGACCAATCACATTATCATAATCCACAGACTAATCACTGACAGATAATCTTTCTAGATGAGAAGTGTACTGAACAAAGGTAATGACTCAGTCTATGGCAGCCATCAACACTGAATCGTTCACCTTCATGAGTCGTTCAGAGAGGCTCATTTATGAACCAGACACATATGTAAGGGTTGTTATTTAGGGTTTTGGGTTTTAAATCATGTCTCTATTTCTTCTTTTTCTTTCTTCTTTTTTCTCACACTATTCTAATATCCACTTTCCACACCATCACTTCTACTTTCTTTCTCTCTCCCTTTCTGTCCTCCTACACCCTTAAATATCTCTTTCTCAGCGGTTGTAACTGGAGCAGCTGTGTGTGTGTGTGTGTGAGTGTGTGTCTGTTCTCTGTAAGTCAAACACACACCATCCGTCATCTGATCCCTGGCGTTTCTGTGGTGATGGTTCAGTGTGTTGTTAGGGGACTTTTTGAAGTTTCATCTTTGTCTCTTGGGACGAAAAACTTGACAGAGCTACACCTGAATAAAGTCTCAGAGTTCCTCTTCACAACAAACCTCCGTTCTCTGAACTGTAGGATCAAAATCAAACCTCCTAGGGTTAGGAATTCTATTTTTATTTCCCTGTGATTTACATTCCCGACACTGAGAGCTGCAGATGTAGAAATTAATCTATAAAAACAGAAAACAAAGAAAATAGAGAGAAATAAGATGAGGAGGAATAAGTGGAAAGATATATGATAGGAAGACAGACAGGTGGGCTGTGAAGTGCATTTTTTAAATTTATTTTATTTATTGCACAGAGGTTTGCACTTTACTATATAAAACAGGAAAATTAGGGTTAGGGTTTAGGGTTTATAGCTATGGCTTAGAGTTGATGGAGTTGTGTGTGGAGTTATGTAAACTAAATTAGATTAGAGACACTTCAGCTTTAACGTTCAAAGCTAAAAGATGGAAAAGATAAAACAGAAATATTTATATTTATAATATATCCTCAAATGAATAATTCTCTCTGAATTAAAGCAAATGTTTTTGCTTCTGGGAAATGTCTCACATCCAGTTTCACTCTCTGACTCTCTCTGTGTCTCAGACATGTAGCTAGGGAAGAATTTTGGGACTGAAAGCACCTGAAATACATACAGAGCTGACGATTATATATGAACACACTGTGCTCAGTATTTCATGAACATCAGTAATGAACATGTTCCTTAGTTTGTTTAATCACATATTATTGGCTACCAGCTGCTTTGCTGTGAAACAAGATGAATCAATCATGTAATTTCTGTTTCTGCTTAAAAAGCTAATAGATGTCACATAATGGAGGCGATGACAGATGCGAGCTCAGATTTTTATTGAAAAAAGTGCAAAACAAACAACCAAAACTGTGAAAACAAGTCCTAAACATAAATAATGGACACTAGGCAAAAACATGCAGACTATGGGCAAGGCTGTGGGACACACAACAAAACACAAAATGACAACAACAAAAGCTTCCCAATAACAGGAACAGGTGCTAATCTCGGTGAAATGAGACACAGGTGAGGCTGATTGAGACATGTGACATGCTGGGGCTTCTGGGAAGTGTAGTCCAGTGCTGGAAATAAAACTCAGGAACAATTATTCCACAGTAGCACATACTGAAAAATGGGATGTGGTCAGTCAGACTTAAGAGAAAATATTATGTATAGTTTACATGAAAATATTTAGTTACTTATCAAAACATGATTTCATTGCTCAGAGTAAATTTTATTTAAAGTCTGTAGAAGTCTGTAGAGCAAATGTGTTCAATTGATGTAGTATTAACATGATCCAGTTATAAGTAAGTAACTTGACTCAATCATGCGCGGCCCAGTAGTGTACTGAGTACACTGACCATCAAAATGGGCTGCTATAAGTACCGTCTCTCACGCACACACAAACACACACACAAAACACACATGCACAGACCACAGGGACAGGCTGCTATAAGTACGGACTCACACACACACACACACCACACGCTGATCATAGAGACGGGCCGCCATAAGAAATCAAGGTCCCCTCAGAGCATAGAGTGTGCACACAATGCAACAACAACGCTGTGGAGACAGAGCTGCACAAATTGTAACAGAGTCTAACAAATTCAAACACTTGTGTGAAATATATTTTGAGAAATTTCAGATCACACACTCCCAGTTCTCCCCTTTATCCAACACACACTACCTCCATCTTCCACACACAATCTGAGAGAAAGTGAGTAACCCACCCAAACACACACACACAAAACCCTGTTTGTCTTCTCCCTGGTTTTATTTAACTTTTTATAATTGTTACTATTATTGAGAGCCAATAATGTCGTTGAAGCAACCAACAGCAGATCAGCAGAATTATCACTTCTATAATCATAATGCAGACAGACAAGTTAAAACCACAAGTTTAAACTATAACACATACACACATCATGCTAAGAACATGTAGAATCAAAAATCAAACACATTTATACACTGATTAATAATGCAACACTGTCCCCCCCCCCCCCCCCCCCTTTCAGGTAACTGGCTGATGTAATAATAATGAGTATGTTGTGGAGTTTGTATCTGGCTGTGATGCTCATCTCACAAACACTGTGCACTCTCTCACCTGAAAACGAGGTACCAATGCACACAACTACCTGGCTGAGTGATGGCAGGAACACACCTGTCCACCTGAGGAAAGGGGACACACACAGGTAACACAACAACAACACACACATGCACACAAAGGCAAAGATCAAAGGACAGATAGACACACATAAAATAGGTAGGGTAGTTAGAAGAGGGCAGTTAGTTAGAAGAGGGCAAAAAATCTGTGCAAAATGCCAACACAAAAATGTATATAAAAGAGTTATTGTTAGGGATAGGAACAGTGAGCTGGGTTAAGGTTAGGGTCATTAACAGTGAGTTGGGTTAGGGTTAGTGATAGTGAGCTGGGTTAAGGTTAGGGTCATTAACAGTGAGTTGGGTTAGGGTTAGTGATAGTGAGCTGGGTTAAGGTTAG
>CM075012.1:27494412-27505542 GCA_037576675.1 Pangasius sanitwongsei | reverse complement strand
ACCTCTACGGACCCTAGCACACCTCTACGGACCCTAGCACACCTCTACGGACCCTAGCACACCTCTACGGACCCTAGCACACCTCTAGGGACCCTATCACACCTCTACAGACCCTATCAAACCTCTACAAACCTCTGCAGACCCTATCAAACCTCTACAGACCCTATCAAACCTCTACAAACCTCTACAGACCCTATCAACCCTCTACAAACCCTAACAAACCTCTACAGACCCTATCAAACCTCTACAAACCTCTGCAGAACCTATCAAACCTCTACACACCCTATTAAACCTCTACAGACCCTTTCAAACCTCTACAGACCCTATCAAACCTCTACAGACCCCTAACCCTAACCCTACCCTACCCTTAACCCTTAACCCTGACCCCTAACCCTGACCCTAACCCTGACCCTCCAACTCTTGCCTTTGCACTGCTCTGAACCACTCATCAAAGTTTTGCAACCCGCCTACGAGACTCCGCCAGGTTCACTCCTCACTCTGTTTATCATCCTCATTGGTCTTACGAGACACTACTTAAGGCCAACCAGACTGCCAACCAATCGACATCACCGGAAAACCCCCCTAAACAACGAAGCAACAAGGGGATCCCTGGCAACACAAATGCTAGTACCTCCAGATTCTAGCTGAACTGGTGCATTTTATACAAATTTAACACCCTTCTAAATTAAGCGAAGGTTAAATTAACAAGTTGATGGTTCACTCATGTCATGGTCTGAGAAACAGCATATAGTCCTAGAAACTCAGGACTTTATTCACTCTCTGCTCAAAGACATTTTCACACCTGTTTGTGTGAACGCGTGTGTGTTTGTGTTAGATTAGTTTCCGTGTCTTAGAATAGTAATATAGTCTCATCTGATTTTAAATGCAAGTATTTTGTGTCTCTGCGCTTATAATTTACTGCCTTAAACTGCCGATCTTCTTACTGTGCTCTTAATATAGTGTTTCATTATATTTAGGATATTATTGCTGGTGGGCACAGAGGTAAGACCCCATGCACAATTAATAAATATACTAATTTCAACTTATTGCTGGACAAATAGTTGTTCAGCTCTTAAAATATTACGTTTGCTAAATTTCCCCTTCTGAACTGATCTGCTAATCTACATATTTTGGTAGAGAAGCGGGCAGCTTAACCTAAACAGCTAATTCCCTACAGTAAGCATACCAGAGTGACCTCACAGGTAAATCAGTATTTTTAAAAAAATAAAATAAAATAAATAAATTATTGAGCATTTGAACACAATGCTGGCCAACACATTCTTGTGAGTAAGCACTCATCAGCAGCCAAGGTATCAGCTTCAAACAGAAATATATCCTTTTGCCCATTCAAATAAACCACAATATGGTAACTATTCCAAACAGCATTTAATCTCTTCTAGGAGCATTAGGATATGGAGCAATCTGAAATTATCTGTCTCACTGGCAGCACACCATTTGTCAAAAGGAGTCTCCTTTTCCCTAGCAAACTCAACAAATGTCTAGCTTGATACTTTCTTTGCATGGCAGAAATGCTGCCTGTATGCTTTATGCACCAATTAACATGCTTGCAATAGGGATACCTTTACTTGATCACATTGCATGCTTATGCAATATGCATATCTATCGATATGGAAGACACAATAGTCTGTGCTTTGCCTTGTAATTTAAATTGGAGTAATAGGCAAAACACATTTTTGGTGGCAAATTGTGGCAGAGAAGCAATCTGTAGGTTGCACTACACCAGGGAAGTCAGACCTGAGGCCTCCTGAGCAGGAGGCGAAAAAGAAGTAGTAGCTGTCATGCCATGTGCCTCTAGCTCCAGCTGCCTCTAGCTTTATCAGGCTCAATCTGCAACTTTCTGGATGTATTTCACTTCAGTCTTAGCTGCAGATACTCTTGACCTGTATCTGCATGATTTTATGCATTGTGCTGCTGCCACATGATTGGCTGATTAGATAACTGCATGAATGTGGAGGTGTACAGGTGTTCCTAATAAAGTGGACAATAAGTGTATAAATTAGTGTACAGCCCATATGGAGAAATTTCCTGTTATCTATATCAATATCATTTGTTAATCAGTATTATATCAATCAGTATCTATGCAACAGTATTGAAAAGTGACCTTAAATCACCTCATGTATTAACTTTCAGAGCTTCATTTATATACTACACTGTACCATTTCTGGCACATTTGGAAGGGTGACTTTGGGCCTGTGATCCTGCAGGGATGTTTCTGTGAGAATGGACTGGTGTAACCTTGTAGATGGAGTTTTTTAAGGTGAAGGCTAATGTTGTTTTTGAAACATAAACTGACTGAACTCTAACATTTGTATAAATTTGTATAAATGTACAAATCAGATGCTCTGCACACCATCTCGGCTTTGTTGTTTGATTCAATAAAGTCTATAGATTTTTGGCATCCAGAGCCCCTTGTCTTTGTAACTCATATTTCTTATTCCGATTTCCAGAAGTATTTGCCACGACACCCACAGTATTGTTGTATTTACAGTGTTGTCCTATTTGCATTATAAAACAAGGTGAGACTCAGTACATGCAAACAAATTCAGATTCACAGTACATTTAAAACGCAGTACATTTAAAAACAGTTCTACCCTCCCTTGAAACATTCCCAAAGGAAATGCAGCCAACCCCTACAAAGACCAATGCAAGACAAGCTAACACGCACACACACTTACAATTTAATCCTAAACATTCACATAGACTATAAAACACAGCTCTACAATCAATGTTCTACTGAGCAGCCTAGGTCTATTACTCTTGAAGTTTGTTAGCTCTGTCTGTCTTCTGCTTAAGTGGAGGGCTCTGACTAGACAGCTGATCCCTAGCACAGCACCATGGGGGTTGTAGTTTTCTACAATAGACATTCAAACACAACAAATAACCAGTACTAACCCCCACTGGCAGGAGGCCTTAACAATTATGAGAAATAATTGCAAGACGCACTAGCTTATAGAAGTAACCAACAAGTTGCATTTGTATTACAGTTACATTTTCACTGATGAATCAAAATAATAATTTTAATACCTTTGCTTGATTACATAAAAAATAAAAGATCAATTGTGACGCTTCACTGTACCAAGACATTGTGTATTAATCACAGCAACTAATTATAAATATCCCTGAACCTGCTATGTAGTAGTAGGTGTATAATTTTACCCAGACAGAAAAATTTATTATATTAATATCTTTACTTAGCTACATGAAATAGGGTTCCTGGAGGACTAATGGTTAGGCCACAGCACTCTCACTGCTGCGGCCTGGGTTCAATTCTCAGCCAGGGAACCAGCCCCAGTCACTTACTTTTAGCTAGCCAAACAGCTAGTCACTTTCCCCTCAACACTCCACAGGCATATGGATAATCTTTATGAAGTTTTAATGGTTTCAAGTGTGAAACTGAAACAACATACAAGAAACAATATAGCAGGTAACTCATTACAGCTGAATAGATGAAATGGTAAGTTTATTAGCCATTTTAGTAAATCTTTAGCTAAGATTTCATAGCTAAACATTTCTGCAAGTACAACATAAACTCTCAGTAATATAGATGAAGGATACTTACAGGAATTGCTTTTTAACAAGCAGAAAGAACATTGCTTCGGATTAAGGAACTGACACAATACTGACAAACATGCACCATAAGCAATTAACTCCCTGATTGTTAGTGTCCCGCCCCAACAGGATATGAGGTCAAATAAGAAAATACTAAGAAAATACTAACAAAGTACTAATTGCCACAAGGTGGAGCTATTGCTCAAGATAACACTACATTCTGAACTAACTGGAGCTTGTTTATTCACCTACTGGAATACTTTATAATTTAATACTTTGTTAAATCATCTTTTGCTTGTAATACAGCATTCACTCTTTTTGGGTAAGAATCTACTGACTTAGCACATCTTGATTTGGCAATTTTGATTTCCCACTCCACTTGCAAAAATCCTCCACATCTATGAAATCTTTGTAAGAAATAAGATACTGATTTTAAAGAAAAAAATCTTTTTCATCAAGCGAGCGAGTGTATCAGGAGTCAGAAATAAAGGTTTTCAGCTGATTTCTCATGGTCTTGTGAGCCTGAACTACTTCTGTTCTCTGCACACACAATCAGGTGTGCAAGTCATGTGGTGACGCGGTACCACCTAACCCTAACCCTACCCGATTTGCATCCCGCATGCAAGGTGTAAATTTGGGCAAGGACTTGGTCGGGTAGCGAAGTTTCAGTCTGATCTGTACCACACATGCATTAACAGTTTACAGCTCGATTTAAATCAGAGCACATGCGCAAAAATGTCACTTTACGAAATTTGCCTGCCAACAGTTATAGCAAATAAACGCAAATGCAATATGAACTTGAATGTCTTAGCATAAAAGGCATAACGTTAAAAAGGCTGTTGTATGAATAGCATGGAGTATGGTACTCTAAGTTTTCAACATTTTGCTTCCATGTTGGAAGGTTTCCTGTAGCCCTTAATTAATATGGAATATTATTTCTAGTTTTGTATTTAACACTGGTGGTTTCCAGTCTTTTTGAAAATTGGCAGGGGACATGGATTGAATAGCCACAAACACAACTGGGGTTAGGGTTAATGGGTACATGGTAATGTGGTAATGGTAACAGTATATTTCAAAATGCAGAAATTCTCTGTAGTGTCTGTAGCCTAAAGAATTTATAGCCTAAATAGGTGGTAGGCCGAGTCTCCCTATATGCTTTTTTCCCCCCAAGTTCATCAGTTCCTGGCTTAATAAAAACTGGCTCATCGTTACTTCATTTTTTGCTGATTGCAATGGTGATTGTTGGCATTCTGAATTTTCACATATTTTTCTAAAGTTTATAATTATATAAAATTATGTTTATGTATAATTATGCTACTCAAACAAACTCCATAAGGTACTAAACAACATTACCAATCAGCAGTCTCACATCATCTTTTTTTCCCCTCATAGTCAGTGAACTACCAGGCTGAAGAACAGTTTCTTTTAAGTGGCACTTATATTAAAATACAAAACAAAGCTTTGTAATAAAGATTAAAAAAAACTATTCCCTCTGTCACTGTCATTATGTCTTTATATTAAGCAACTGTAAAACTGTGAAATAATACCAGTGCATCAAAAATAATCTAACCATAACTATACAGTGTTTTACTGTATGATGCCTATAAGCAAATTACATTCCATAGGTAGAGTGTACACAGAGTTTTTGTCATGCTAACTACAAGGTTGTTGTTTCTCTTGAAGCCTCTTGTCTTACATTTACATTTTTAGCATTTGGCAGACGCCCTTATCCAGAGCGACTTACATTTATCTTATTTATACAGCTGAGCAGTTGAGGGTTAAGGGCCTTGCTCAAGGGCCCAGCAGTGCTGGGGATCAAACTCATGACCTTCCGATCAGTAGCCCAACGTCCTAACCACTGAGCTACCACTGCCCTCATTCAGCACATTTTTGGCAACTACACTTTCTATAGTGTTGAGGTCCAACCACTGCTGTGCATTACAGATGAAACTTGGTCCAACATTTTTTACTCTAAATATGATTACAGGGCCAGTTGTATTGGAGGCTACATGTGTACAGGACTCCATCTTATATTCTTCTCCATGCTAATATTTCAGTGGGTTTATTTTTAGACATGTAGCAGAGAGCATGCACATATGGAGAGAGTGAAACAATAGATTTATATGTACAGTTACCCTTTGGAAAATGAAAACTGGACATGTTTATGAACTTGGGTGTACAACTATATATATAATATCCCTCTTCCTGTACATAAAAATTAAATTACACACAGACACACACAGAATCAGACTTTAATAATAATAATAATAATAATAATAATAATAATAATAATAATAATAATAATAATTTTGTAGTAAAACTGTACGTGTGTATGCTTACGTTTGTCCCATCCAAAATGTAATCTGACTGACGGTCTTTCCGATGGCCTTTTTAACATTATGCCTTTTTATGCTATGATAAAACTTCATATTGCAGGATTTGTGTTTGTTAGTTATAACTGTGGGCAGACAACTTTCATAACATCATGAATCCACACACACATAGACATTATTCAGAACTAACCCTTACTCTGGATCTCAAATATTGGTCCATGACAAGGCTCTATCCTGCACAGAGAGAGAGAGGGATGAACAGAGAAATATGAACAGAGAGAGGGATGAACAGAACTGTTGTGTTGATTGGGGGTGGCATGACTCCTAAGATTTACAGCCACAGAAACAGATGGAGAAATAAAAAAAGGGGGGGGGGGCGGTAAAGATAGGCAGAGCAGACGTTTTGCTACAGAATTGGGAAAAGAAGAAACGAACAAAAACAAGAGGAAGCAAAGAGGAAGAGAGAAAGAGAGGCAGATTCAGACAGACAAAGGGAGTGAGGTAAGAGTTTTAACATTAATTAATGAGGGTTAGGTTAGGTTAGGTTAGGTTAGATTCAGCTTTATTGTCATTGTCAGAGTACGAGTACAGAGACAACGAAATGCAGTTAGCATCTAATCAGTAGTGCAAATAGCAAAACGGTTAAATGAAATAAATAAGGTTATGGTGCAATAAGTTAATAGAACTGTGTACAGGTGAAGGTAAACAGTATGATGTATACCAGTAATGCAAATGGCAATTAAGTTAAATAAAATAAATAAGAATTATGGTTCAATAAGTTGAGATAGACAATATACAGGTAGAGATAAACAGCATGAGGCATGCAATATGATACGGTAGATACATACAGTGGATTACAGTAAATACAGATGTGCAAATAGCAATAATGTGCAAATGACAGTCTGATATAAATAGTTGTAGTAATGACAGATAATTGTGGTAAAGTGCAAGTACTTGCAAATAATTGCAGATAATAGCAGTGATGTACAATACAGTATAGTATGGTGTCTAATGCTAATGTATAGTTATTAGGGGGAGGCTGGCAGTTAAAGCTTAGAAGCTGAGTTCAGCATTAGAATAGCTGAAGGGAAAAAGCTGTTCATGAGCCTTCTTGTGTGACTTCTGTAACATTTTCCTGATGGGAGACATACAAATAGTCCATGGTGGGGATGGGAGGTGTCCTTGATAATACCTCTCGCTCTCCACAAGCAATGCTTTTGATAAACGTCCATAATGTTGGCCAACTGTGTTCCAATGATGTGATGGGCAATTTTCACTATTTCACTGTTGTAGTGCCTTCTGGTCACTCCCTTTGCAGTTGTTGTACCATACTGTGAGGCAGATTGAGGCAAGGATGCTTTCAATGGTACAGAGATAGAAGTTCACCATGATTTGAGGAACAAGATGAGCTTTCTTCAGTCTCCTCAGAAGGTACAGGGGCTGTTGTGCCTTTTTGAGAAGAGAGGAGGGGTTGAGTTTCCAGGAAAGGTCAGTGGATATGTGGACACCCAGAAACTTGAAACTAGAGACCTGCTCTACCTCAGTTCCATTAATAAAGATAAAGTTGTGCTGTGTTGGGCTGTGTTTGTAGCTCCTCAGGGACTTCTGGTAGTCCACAATCAGTTCTTTGGTTTGGAGTGTTAAAGTCAAGGGTGTTATTGACACACCATGTTACCAGATGCTGAACCTCTTCCCTGTAGGCTGTCTCGTCATTATCTCTTATCAGGCCATCCAACATAGTGTCATCTGTGAACTTAGATAGATAGATATACTTTATTTATCCCATGAGGGAAATTCTTGAACTTGATTATAGAGTTGTAGCTGTGCACAGGTATGCAGTCAGAGGTGAAGAGGAATGGACTCAGCATGCAGCCTTGTGGTACACCAGTGTTTAGGATGATGGTGGAAGAGGTGTTGTTGCCAAGTCAAAAAGTCCAGAGTCTAGTTGCAGAGAGTGGTGCTGATACCAAGACTGGAGAATTTGGAGATCATCTTAGATGGAATGATAGTATAAAATGTAGAACTAAAGTCAATTAATAGCATTCTCACATAGGAGTTGCTATTTTCCAGATGAGTCAGGGATGAGTCAGGAGTTGAAGACAACTGCTTGGGCCAACATTAAATTGAATATATCTGTGAAAACCCAGGTTAGCTGCTCTGCACATGCTCTGAGCACCCAGCCTGAGATGCCATGGGGGCCAGCAGCCTTGTGTATGTCCACCCTGCTCAGAGTGGGGCACACATCTCTGGTGGAGAAAGAGAGCTGGGGGTCACCAAGTGGAAGCTCAGATTTGGCAGATGCTGTTGTATGTTTCTGGTCAAAGCAAGCATAAAAAGTGTTGAGCTCCTCCAGGAAGGAACTGTCACTGGTTAAGGGAATGATGTTGGCTGGCTTGTAGTCTGTGAGAACCTGGCTGCCTTGCTACATGCATCAAGAGGTTTTAAAATTGTCCTCTATCTGCAGCTTGTATTTGTGCTTGGCATCCTGGATTCCTCACTTCAGGTTGGCCCTGGATGCACTATAAGCTTCTCTCCAGACCTGAAAGCAGCATCTCATGCCTTCAGTAAGAGATAGACTTCTTTATTCACTTCTTTATTCTTTATTCTTTATTCATTGATTGGGATATGTTTTATCTGTCTTAAGGGCAGTGACTGAGAAAACACATCTGTTAATATGGTGAAGAATGGCATTAATGTGGATGTCAGTGTCCATGTGGGAGTCCTATGTGGTGAAACCAGCAAATGTGCTCCAGTCTGTGTGCTGGAACTAATGTTGTAATAAGGAGTCTGCCTCCTCTAGCCACACTTTCACAGTTCTCACTGATGTTTTAACAAGTTTCACGATGGGGGTATACTTCAGGATTAGCAGCACGGATAGGTGATCAGATTGACCAAGGTTTGGGAGGGTGATGGCTTTATAAGCTTCAGTCACATTAATGTAGACATGATCCAAAATATTGTTGTGGGACAGGAGGCATTTTGGAAAAATCTGGGAAATACAGTCCTTAAGTTGGCGTGATTGAAATCGCCAGTAATAATAAAGGCACCGTCTATATGTTCTGTTTCTAGCTTGCTAATGCTAGCCCAGAGTTCTTTCATAGGGCTAGGGGGATATATACAGCAAAGATTATAAACTCACGCGGTAGATAGAAGGGTAACATGGTAGATAGAAGGGTGAAGGTAAGGCAGAGTGATGTAATAAACACAATGTCATTATAATGAGTATGCGAACAATACTAATTACTATTATGCAAATTATTATTATACAGATGCTCAGACACACACACCTCCTTCTGCTTTCCCTCCTGATGACCTTTAACCTCTGCATCACCTTGGTGAGTAACCATGGCAACAAAAAGTATTTATGAGAATGATTATTAATTACAAATTATTTCAGGCAGATTATGTAATTATTTAAATGAAATGTTTGTTAATATTAGTTTTACAGTGTAAAAACATAATGTCCCCCTCTTTCTGGTGCTGTCAAACACACACACACACAGATCATACAGGGACAGCAGGTGAATCAGAAGCTGCAGTCCATGTGTGAGGAGGAATGCAATGAATGTGCATTAAACTCTGTGTGTGCACATGTGTGTAGGGAGGGAGAGCTCAATGCAAACAGAAGCAGATGGACAGTGAGCTGAAGCCGTATGTGGGTCGAGTGGATGCAGGTGAGATCAACTTAAACCCAGCACTGATCACTCATTTTCAGTAAGCATTTTATCCTGGTTACGGCAGATCTGGAGTATGTCCCAGGAATACTACGTGCTGGAGGAAACCAACACTAGCACAGGAAGAACAAGTGAAACTCCATGTTTGTGCGTGAGAGAGCTCAGTATCAGACCAAGGACTCTGGAGCTGTGTTGACAAGACTATTCTGTAACACCATTCAGCCCAACACTGTTTCTCATAATTAATAACAATAAAATGTTTTTGTGTTACGCGGCCAGTCGAATCAGTATGAAACCCAAAGGGGAGACTATGATGACATCACAGAATGTTCTGACCACATACTCAAGTAATTTATTTTCAAACAACAGACAAGCAGCTCTGTAACTGGTGGATCATGTGTGATCAAGTGTTTAGCAGTTTTTTTCCCTGCTACTCCTTCTATATAACTGTTTATAACTACAAGTAAATGAAAACAGGAACACAACCAGATCACTCCTGGAACATGTGGATAGTTAAGGTTTCAGGCTAAAGATCAAAACGCAATCATCTTCTGTACAGCATCAAGTTTTAACATTTACAGTTTTACACATGAAAAGTTGATTCTGGAAAAATCTCTTTTCACAGCATCAGCTATTTTATTTACATCAGCTTTCTGGATTCCAGTCCAACAGATTTATGGTAAACAGAGCTGAGTTTTCTTTGTAAGAAGTTGTGATTTTGATGTGAATGGTTAAGAGTGGAGAATGTCTTCCTGTGGTTTCTGAAAAATGATCACCAGTGTGTTTCTGCACGGCTGTTCAAAAACTGAACTGACATTAGTGCAGATGTCAGATGAGTGTTTATCATTATTACACTACGCTGATGAATTACCACTACACACATCACTGACTGTCATCTCTTACAGCTTGTTCCTGCCCTGTGCCTGGGATAGATTCCTCATCCACCACTACCTGCACCTGGATTACACACTTGCTGAGGAAAAGTGAACAAATGGATTAATTAATTAACTTAAATGTTTCTGCAGCGTTCCTGTGTGAGTTAATGAAGTGTTACAGTCCCGTTGGATCACAGTGTCAGGTGGTGAAGAATGGAAACATTCCCATCCCAAAGTGTGTTTGTCCAACCACCTGCCCTCAGTTAGTATGCACACACACAAACACATAAATCAAAACACTTCAAATAGTCAGTATATTGTTAAATGAAAAATACTCATTATTAATGCATATAAGCAAATAATTGATTTTGTGGTGTGTGTGTGTGTGTGTGTGTGCAGGCAGGGGGTGCCAGTGTGTAGCGTATTAGGTAAAACCTATATCAGTGAGTGTCTCCTTCACAAAGAGGCCTGTCGCAAAAAACGCCGCATTGGAAAGGCACACAATGGACCATGTTTGGGTATTTCACGTGCACATACACATACACACACACACATACACACACACACACACACCCACAAAGACAGACAGATATGATCTCCACACTCTTCTTCTTCTTCTTTCGGCTTTTCCCTTCAGGGGTCGCCACAGCGAATCATCACTCTCCACCTATCCCTATC
>CM075012.1:27478234-27494312 GCA_037576675.1 Pangasius sanitwongsei | reverse complement strand
TGTGTGTGTGTGTGTGTGTGTGTGTAAGAGCTGGAGTAATCATGTCAGGATGTGAGGAGGTCAGCGATATATCCTCCTCCTCCATCACTCCTCTCACGCTGGTGTTTATTATATAATATAATATGTGTTATATAGTCAGCAGGGCGTGTGGATTGGGACACGCCCACAGGGGCTGCTGGTGTTGATGTGATAAACTGTAGTACAATCTATTAATGATCATCACTGATTCAGGGCCCTGCGGCAGAGTGCTGTACAGCACAGGAACACAACCACAGGCACTGCTTTCCACAGAATAACAGCCATTTAACATTTATTATTATTATTATTACAAAATTATTCCCAATGTTTTTTTCCAAAATAAAAAATAAATAAATAATCTGATGAATAAACACAGTCTGTGGTGAGGAGGTGTGTGGAGGCGCAGTGCATTGTGGGAAGGTCTTTGGTGCTTTAATCCTCCAGCAAGATGTCCAGCTCTTCCATCGGGGTCCGGAGTCTCAGCTCCTTCTCCATCAGCAGATCCAAAACCTCCTGCACACGATCAGGGAACAAGCTCACAGCGTCCAGGTACAGCACCTACACACACACACACACACACACACACACACACACAGAGAGACACACACACACACAGAGACACACACACACACAGAGACACACACACACACAGAGACACACACACACACAGAGACACACACACACACACACACAGACATCAGCGTGATGATTAACATGTTATTAAGGTGCAGGTGAGAGGATATAATGAAGTGCTCACTTTCACCCAGGGGACATGCTGTAGGGCTCTGTAGAAGACTCCTCTTCCTCTCTCTACATCCCCGTTACACACCTGTAAACACATCATCATCACCTTCATCATCACTACCATCATAATCATCATAATCATAATCATCATCATCATCATCATCATCATCAGCTAGCTGTACAGTGGAACTAAAACAATCTTCACCATGAAGTTGATGTAGCGTCTCCACAGCAGAGGGCAGTGAGCGCCATGCTCCGTCGCCACGGCAACCTCAAACAGAGAGCGGATGCGGTTGCAAAGGCCAGTCTCCGGGAAGACAGGGAGAGAATCAGCTGGGAGACCTGACCTGAACACACACACACACACAGGTATACACAATATTTTTAGATAAAATGATGTATAAAATTGTAACATCACTGGACTTTTTCCAAAACATGACATTTAATATCTAGGACACTACTACACAGAATACCCATAATGCCTTGTGCTGCAGATGAAGCTATGTAGTGAATAGCGTGTGTGGTTTGGGACACGCCCATATGTTACCGCAGCACAGCGTCTATCCGTTTCTTCCTCTGATGCTCGGTTGTTAAGATGAACAGTCGAGGCAGGATGCTCTGGTTGCCCTTGGTGACGGCGTGTAGGAACCGGCGGGTGTTGGCTGCATTGTAGTTGCGGGTGTCGGCCTGTAGGTGGAGCCTCCACAGGGGGGAGCTGTGGGGCAGCAGGATGAGCGCGTCAATCAGCGCTGACCTCACACGCCGGAAAGGAAACGCCCTGACGCTCGAGTGATGATGCAACAGCGCCACATGCAGGACACATGCGGCTTCGCGCTGCTGTGTGCACTTCATGTTCTCTCTGGCCTGAGTGAACACCGCATCGGCCGCATCGACCCCCACCGTCAAATACTGGAACAGTCCAAAACAGCCAATCAGAGCACAGGCTTTCTCATATGCCCCACCCTCTGATAAGGCATGTTCGTACGCTTTGCGTGCCTTCAGTATGGCTACGGCTCCGATCTCTCCTGTGAAAGGCCTGTAGGTGGCGCCCTCTGCTAATTTAGTCAGGATGTACACTGCCCGAGAGGAAGTGGCAGAAGTGGGTGTGGTCTTTACACGCTCAGCCCCGCCCAGAGACATGAGTTCCATTTCTAATTGTGCATACAGCAGACAGAGCTTGCAGAGGGTGGAGTCACGTAGACCTGAGGCGCCGCCCAAAGTGAGGGCGGAGTCAAAAACCCTGCGTGCTTCATCAATGTTTTCTAATAACCACTCAACATGGCCGTACTCACGCCACAGCGACAGAGAGCTACGATTCTCCTGCTGCTTCAGTAAACGCTTCAATAAACGCTTAGTGCACTTCCCCTGCACCCTAGTACGCTTCTTATTGCCACTACGCACACACTGCAGCACCTGCAACACAGACACACACAGGAGAGAGAGGAGATCAGAGACCAGGGAGATCAGAGATCAGAGGAGATCAGAGATCAGAGGAGATCAGGGAGATCAGAGATCAGGGAGATCATCAGAGAGCAGGGGAGATCAGAGGAGATCAGGGAGATCAGGGAGATCAGAGGAGATCAGGGAGATAAGAGGAGATCAGAGATCAGAGGAGATCAGGGAGATCAGAGGAGATCAGAGGAGATCAGAGATCAGAGGAGATCAGGGAGATCAGAGGAGATCAGAGGAGATCAGGAGGATCAGGAAGATCAGAGATCAGGGAGATCAGAGGAGATCAGAGATCAGGGAGATCAGAGAAGATCAGAGAGATCAGAGGAGATCAGACCTTGAGTTTTTCGTATTGCATCCAGCAGAGAGTCACTTCTGCTCTGTCCTCAGGTGAAAACAGTGGGAGGGTCTGTTCCAGAACATTCCTGACAAACTCCTCCCCCTTTTTACAAAGGCCCGCCCTCTTCCTCCTAGAGTCACAATGAGAGGTCATGTGACCCACAGCACTGACTCCGGTCACTGGGAGGTCATGGGAGGTCAAAGGTCTCTCAGGGTCAAGAGTCTCGTCCAACAGGGCGGAGTCATCCAGGAGGGTGGAGTCATCCACAATAAGGCTGGATGAAGAGGAGGCGGAGCTAATGGGCACTCCCAGTAAGTGAAGGAAAGAGAGCAGGAGACGCAGGCGCAGTTCCGGCAACTCGACTCGGATCAGAGACGGTCCGATATCATCAAACAACACCTGCACAGGTAACACAAAAGAGTTTACTGCCTGTCTACCTACCTGTCTGCCTGCCTGCCTCTCTGTCTGCCTGCCTCTCTGTCTGCCTCTCTGCCTCTCTGTCTGCCTCTCTGCCTCTCTGTCTGCCTCTCTGCCTCTCTGTCTGCCTGCCTGTCTGTCTGCCTTTCTGCCTGCCTGCCTGTCTGTCTGTCTGTCTGCCTGCCTCTCTGTCTGCCTTTCTGCCTGCCTGCCTGTCTGCCTTTCTGCCTGCCTGCCTGTCTGTCTGCCTGCCTGCCTCTCTGTCTGTCTGCCTGCCTTTCTGTCTGCCTGTCTGTCTGCCTGCCTGCCTCTCTGTCTGCCTGCCTGCCTGCCTCTCTGTCTGTCTGCCTGTCTGTCTGCCTCTCTGTCTGCCTGTCTGCCTGCCTGCCTGCCTGCCTGTCTGTCTGCCTGCCTGCCTCTCTGTCTGCCTTTCTGTCTGCCTGCCTTTCTGTCTGCCTGCCTGTCTGTCTGCCTGTCTGTCTGTCTGCCTTTCTGTCTGTCTGCCTTTCTGTCTGTCTGCCTGCCTGCCTCTCTGTCTGCCTGCCTGTCTGTCTGTCTGCAACAACAGATTACTGTCTGTCTCTGTCTGCATGTGTGTCTGCATGTGTGTCTGCATGTGTGTGTGTGTGTGTTATGGTCAGGTATAGACTGGTGGAGCTATCAAACCTGTCTGTCTGGATCCTCACACTCCTCCTCTGATTGGCCCTTAGCTTTGTCCGGTCTCCATGGTAACCAGTTGTTGGCTTCCCGCCATGACTCCATGTCAAGCCAGATTCTCCACCTCGGCTGGGTTTTATCTTTAATCTCATCTTCATCATCATCATCATCTTTATCATCCTCCTCTGTGACAACAACAACACTAGATTCAGTTTCCGGTTTGTGTTAGTGCATGTGTGTGTGTGTGTGTGTGTCTACCTGTGTCAGGTGTTTGTATCCATCCTCCTCTCTCTTGCTGCTTCATCCAGGTTCTCCACCCTCTAGCACCGACCTCCCCCACCCGTGGCTCCCCGCTGTCCCAGAATGTCTCAAAGAACTCCACCTACACACACACACACACACACACACACATATCACTGATGGAGCAGAAACAGGTAATGGATTGTGTGTTTTTTTGTCACTCTGTCTGTCTCTATATGTTTAATTTAGGCACTAATTAACATGTGTACACAGGTATCTCTGTATGCAAGTGTGTGTGTGTGTGTGTGTGTGTGTGTGTGATTACCTGCTGTTTAGTGGTTAGGTCTCTGACATTGTCGGGTTTGAAGAAGGTGAACTCAATCAGAGCCTGGAAAAGACACACAGCTTTCTCTGAGTGACCCGCCTGATGCAGGAAGTGGCACTGATGCACAAACACATCTGAAATACACACACAAACATATACACACAAAGAAAGAAAAAAAAAAAAGAAAGAAGAAAGAGACAGCATGTGATTAATTTAAGTGTGGGTTGAAACAAAGTTGCTGATTGGCCAGCTGCTGTAATGCCCATTATGACATCATCAGTCAAACAGTTGATTGATTAATCATCCCTCACCAAGCAGGTGGTGCTCTGTCCCTGGCAGCGGTGGGTGAGACATCAGCTGTCCGTCCTGCACCGCACTGAGCGTGCTCAGACACTTCCTGTATACGCTGGTCACCATGGGAACAGAGAAGGAGCTGAACTGGCTCTGTGTGAACAGGATGTAGCTCCTCCACAGGGGGGCGCTGTTCGGGTGGATGAACACCACCTTCTTCCACTCCTTCAGCTGTGTTGTGCTATCCCACAACCCCCTGCCCAGCCTGAGTCTGTGCAGCTTCAGCTCCACGCTGCCAGGGTTCAACTGCAGCGCACGCTCCACCACACTCAACTTCCTGTCCCACAGAGCACGCTCAGACTCCGCCCCCTGCCCAGAGAGGGAGCCGCCCACCTCGTCCTGAACAAGCACGCACACACACACACATGCACAGTTCAGTGTTTAATAATTATTTATTTTTAATTAATTAATATATTCATCTTACTGCCTTAAATTAACTGTATATCTGTCTGTCTGTCTCTCGCTCTGTCTCTCGCTCTGTCTGTAATTTTTTATTTCAGTGGCATGAATGTTACAGGTCACATTATTGCCAAGGCAAATAAATAAATCAACAAAAATGTACCTGAAACTGTATGAACTCCAGCCACATGTTTACGTCAGTGGGGTTTTCCCTCAGTTTCCTGTTAAACTCCTCCACTCGTGCCATTAACATGTTCGACTGAGGTAGCTGCACCTGATCTTTGACCTCGGGTTGACCTTTGCCCTCCAGCCACAGTGAGGTTGCAAGGTCATACACTCGGAGCGGATTGGTGCTGGTGCCGGTTTGGGGGGCGGAGTCAGGCTCCTCCTTACAGGGGGGGAGGGGGATAAATGAAGCAGGGTCAGTAGATAGGGTGGAATCAGTGGGAGGGGCTGAGAGAGTGGGTGGAGTTTCAGAGCTGAGAAGGCGGCGGTTGGAGGGAGAGAAATAACGCTCGTCTCTCTTTTCTTTACGCTTCCTGTCTGGGGCGGAGTCTTCCCAACACACGCCCTGAGTCCTGCTGTCCAATCCGAGAGCAGAGCTGCCCTTCCGCTTATACCTGCACATATACAGGATAGAACCTTGAGGAACCACACAGTTAACAGCGGAAGAGAATGGGTTCTCAACAGTAACAGCATGGGTTCTAGAGCGGAGATAAAACATAAAACACCTAACTGTGAGGCAGGCAGAGAGGCAGGCAGACAGACATAGAGGCAGACAGACAGACAGACAGACATAGAGGCAGACAGACATAGAGGCATAGAGGCAGACAGACAGAGAGGCAGACAGACAGACAGACAGACATAGAGGCAGACAGACATAGAGGCATAGAGGCAGACAGACAGAGAGGCAGACAGACAGACAGACAGAGGCAGACAGACAGGCAGACAGACAGGCAGGCAGGCAGACAGGCAGACAGGCAGGCAGACAGGCAGACAGGTGTACCTGGCAATGTGAGCTCTGTACAGTGATTTGTACTCCCAGTTCGCGGGGTCAGACTTCCTGTCCATGTAGAACAGCTTCTCACCAGGACACTGAAGATCATCAAGCCACAGAACTCCACCCACATTAACCAAGTCCTCTTGTCTACACACACACACACACACACACTACAGCAGTTATAGTTCCTCTACTTTTCCTGATTCTTCTTATTCTCTCAATTTCCCTACTATAAATATTTTGTTTTTCTCCCCAGTTCTTTCATATGTCTAGTTTTTTTGGTTCTCATTGTTCACTTATTTTCCCTCACTCCCTCATCCCTGTTTCTCCAACCCCTGTGTTTCTCTTTGTTCTAGTCTCCCACATTCCTGTAGGTCCTCTTTCTTCTGCTTTCAGTCTCCTTTCTTCAGATATTTCTCTCTTACCTGCATGCATATTTTCCCTAGTTAGCTCACCTAGCTCTCCTACCTCTCCAGTGGTTGTTTTCAGTTCCTTTAGTTCCCCCGAGTCCCCTTAGTTCTCACACCTCTGTGATGGTTCCAGTTCTCGGTTCAGGAGGTCACTGGGGTAAACTGTGTCTGAGTCGCTGTTCTCCGAATCTTCTCTGCTGTGCTTCTTTTGCTTCTTCCTCTTCCTCTTCTTCTCTTTCTTTCTCCTCTTCTTTGATCTGGTGTCATCTTCATCATCATCTTCATCAGATTTCTGCTCACTGTAAAATCATTAAACAAGATTGAAGACCCTTGATGTGTTGGTGTGTATTGGTGCATGTGTGTGTGTCCTTCACTACACAACTTCTTGTTTCACACAGAGATGAGATGATTGCCTGACTCACTGTCCTCACTGATCACTTTATCTCTCTCCCTTAACATGTGTGTTTATGCAGTGTGTGAGGACCTGGTGTGTGTGTGGCGTGGAGTGTGTGTCTCCTCTGCGTCTCTGTGGATGGCGTGTTGGTGCAGGGACAAAGCATCCACGCTGCTGAAACTGCGATTACTGAGCCATTCTAGATCTGTAAAAAACACACACACACACACACACACACACACAGGAAATATTACATCAATGTAAAACACAATCTACATGAGACACGTTTAATAAAAACTGGAGGAACATCAAAGAAATAACAGAGAAAAAGTAAATCAAGGGGAAGTGGTCGAGGTCGCCATAGAAACACACATCAGATTTACTGAGAAACCACAAAACGTAAACTCCTCAGTCCTGAAAGTTACAGCTTCACCTCTGACTGTTACAAAGCGCTGACACTGGAGACTCCTTCCATAAATGTTAAATAAACGTCTCCTTACAGAAACCATATCAATGTTAATTAGTGTGTTTATCTGGAGTGTCGCTGTACACGTCCCTGTGAATGAGCTGTTGCTACAGAAACGATAACGTGTTAGAACGAGCGCATTAATATAAACCTGCGTTACTGTCAGAGCTGCTGTTCTAGAGAACTAATCAACTCCTGACCAATCAGAGTGCAGAACTCAGCAGCAATGTGGTGTAAATAATAATTAAAAAACTGATGGTGTCAGATTCTGTTCTGTAAACAGGTTTAACATTTTAACTGCACACACACACACACACACACACACACACACGTGTACTCACTACACACAACGTTTACTGTACTGCATACTTTATATTTAAATCAGTGATATAACTCTACATTCACACACCGCATTAATGTTAAATTAAAAATAAACACTGATTTATTATTGTACAGTGAAGATTAAAGACATCTGAACAAGTCTCATAACATAAACATAAAAAATAAAACTCACAGATTTATAACAAATAAAATAAAGTAAACAATAACAAACAGAAAGCTGTGTTTAATTCTACAGCCAGATTCATAACTACCGATAATGTGAATTATTAGCTTTAGCATTAGCATTAGCTAGCTGTTGGTTCACTAATCAGTTTCAAATCTCATTCAGATTAAAGTTGAAACGAAAGGAATAAACTCACCTGTGTTTTTAGAGTTATCAGCATCTGACACTCCTCCAAATGCAGGAAATAACGACATACTGCAGCTAATCCTGGCTAAAACCTGCTAGCTAACCTACTAACTAAGCACTGTCGCACACTTGTGACGTCAGAAGCGGATTATTTTCCCGTCGCGGAGAGATGTGCTGTGTGTAAAAGTGCACTGAGTTGGATTTAGCTTCGTGTTTAACAGACAGTGGAGTAGGTTTATTTTAAATATCTTGTTGTAAGAGCGCGAGGCTCAAACACTCATTTAAGAGACTTCTTCTGTCAACAACTTAATAAAATTTGTTTACAATTTTGTAACATTTTAATAGTTTACAAATAGTTTATTAGTGCCGTAGAGAAATGTAAAGCTTTTTTCTTATAATATAATATTTCTGCATTATAATGAAACTGTGAAACAATACATGAACATGAATGCAGTAATGTGCAGTGACCAATCAGAGAGTCCTCACGCTCCGCTGCAGCCAATCAGAGAGCAGAGTTTCACTCCCAGGTGTTTTGGGGAGGAGCCTCCTTCCATGGAGAAGCGGTAGTGTAAGAACTCTTAGGAACCATGTGAAGAACCCTGGCGCTTGGAGCGAGAACCGTGCGGGATAGAAGCAGCGCTCTTACTGAAGGATGATTATTTTTCTAAACCTACATACATGATAAAAGTTAGGAACTCTCTACAGTTCTTTAGTGCTATGCTATAGAGGAACCATTTTTGGTTCCAGAAAGAATTATTTTCAATTCCCTAAAGAACCTTTTGGTCCCTGATTATTTACCTGTTTTTACAGCTGTTTACTACAATAAACTGATTCTTTTCCACCATGAAGATCATTCCACATGATGATGATAACATTTATGG
Organism: Pangasius sanitwongsei; assembly: GCA_037576675.1. Taxonomy (NCBI): domain Eukaryota; kingdom Metazoa; phylum Chordata; class Actinopteri; order Siluriformes; family Pangasiidae; genus Pangasius; species Pangasius sanitwongsei. The sequence continues at coordinate 27,485,530 of CM075012.1, read as the reverse complement.
TGTTTTTTAGCTATCCAATAGAAATGCCTAAAGATCTAACCCTTACCAAAAGGTTCTTCTTATATGCTGTCAGTCTAAAGAACCTTTTCTGAAACCTTTATTTTTAATAATGTCATTATTGTGATAGAGAATATATAAGTAGTGTGCACTACAGTAAGGGCCCTTGCTCCCCTGTGACCCATTTAATCAGTGAAATGATCTCCGGAGTGTAACATTAGCACAGCGCTAACAGTGACATGCTGAAAAGCATGAAGCAGATCTGACACGCACACACACACGCACACACACGCACACACACATGCGGTGGGAGCTGACGAGGCAGCGTGATGGTGCCGCAGCGCGTGTGTGTGGCGGCCGGCCAGGACGCGGTGTGTGTGTCGGTGGTGTTGGAGCTGTTGGAGCAGCAGCAGTGTTTTTATGCGGAGCTGATGGAGCAGCAGGAGCGCAGCATCACCGCTCTGATGAAGAGGATGGTGGAGATGAGCTCAGCACGGCTGATGAAGGAGCTCCATGACCTGAAGATCGGCCTGCAGAGGGTTCACGCTGATGTCTCACTCCTCCGCCGACACACCGCCCTCACCGCACACTGCCTGGACAATCTGAGACACGGACTGATGGAGGACAGGAGGATGGTGGGCGGGAAGGGTGGAGGAGTGGATAAGAAGACAGCAGGGAGGATGGAGACAGGTGGAGGTGAAGGCATGAAGACAGCAGAGATGAAAAGATCGGAGGTGTGGGCCAACGAACCGAAGGCCAAGAGACTGGTGGCAGATCTGACTGATATCCAACTCCACAATATAAAGGTTAGGATGAAGAGAAAGACAGAGAGAGAGAAAGACAGAAAGAAAGAGGGAGAGAAAGCGAGAGAGAAAGACAGAAAGAAAGAGGGAGAGAAAGAGAGAGAGTGTCCATAATAACAATATTGCATGTGTGGAATGACACACTGAGTCAGAGAGAAAAACAGACATGAATGGAGACAGAAAAAGCATCTGTCTGTCTGTATCTACCTCTATCTCTCTATCTCTCTATATCTCTATCGCTCTATCTTTCTGTTTGCCTGTCAGCTTGTGAGATGTAGCACAGACAGTGAAAGAGCAGTGGGTGTAGAACAAACTCTGAGATTAAACAGAGACACAGACAGAGAGATGGCACTGATTCCAGGGCAGTGTTCTGACATTTACTACTTTAGCCAGCGCTTTTCTCCAATCTTAAAAGTGGAGGTTTGATATTGGCAGAAAGTTAGACAGCTGGCGAGGGTCAAGGGTCAAGCTCAGGTTTTTAATCAGTGGTACAGTAACTGCTAGTTTAATAGCTTTAGGTCCACAGTGTGTGCTAAAAGATGAGAAGATTATTTTTAACGGAGGTTTGATTGTTGTGTTTGTTTAAAGAAATGTGTATTAAGAGATTTAGTACACAAATTCACACTTTAAAAAAATATCATATTGATTAACTTTGTTGAGAGATTAAACCTGACACTTTCATTTTTATTAAAGTTTTATATTTTTATTTATTTATTGTTACACTTCTCATATTTATCTGTTTATATTTATTACATTTATACTGAATCAAAGAGTAGAAACTGTCTCACCACCTGATTAGACGTTCTTCTGTCTCTCTCTTGAGATCAGGCTCTCGATCAACTCACTGAGGAACAGATCACCGGTAAACACACTGTGTGTGTGTGTGTGTGTGTGTGTGTATGTGTGTCTTATGGTCAATAAAATTATATTAATATAAATCATTGTTAGAGTGTGTGTGTGTGTGTGTGTGTGTGGTAGAGTTTAGGGAGGCATTCATGTTGTTCGATAAGAATGGAGACGGTTCTATCAGCACTGCAGAGTTGGGCTCAGTGATGCGCTCTCTGGGACAAAAACCCACCGACACCGAACTGAACGACATCATCAGAGAGGTGGACGCTGACGGTGAGGGACACCCTACACCCTAAACACTACACCCTAAACACTACACCCTACACACTACACTCTAAACACTACACCCTACACCCTAAACACTACACCCTAAACACTACACCCTAAACCCTAAACACTACACTCTAAACACTACACCCTAAACACTACACCCTACACCCTAAACACTACAGCCTAAACACTACACCCTACACCCTAAACACTACACCCTAAACACTACATCCTAAACACTACACCGTAAACACTACACCGTAAATACTACACCCTAAACACTACACCCTAAACACTACACCCTACACCGTACACCCTAAACACTACACCGTACACTCTAAACACTACACCCTAAACACTACACTTGTCATTGTCTCTCTCCATCTCTCTCTCTGTCTCTCAGGTAATGGGAGGATTGACTTCCCTGAGTTTGTCACTATGATGGTGAGGAAGATGAAGGATACTGGTGGTGAGGATGAGATCCACGAGGCCTTCAGAGTGTTCGATAAGGTCTGTGTGTGAGTGTGTGTGTGTGTGTGAGTGTGTGAGGGAAGATAACAGAAGTGAGGTGAGAAAGGTTTTTACAGGAACAGTGCTGACAGTTCTCTCCTTCACAGAACACAGAACTCACAGTTAGCTTCCTGTTTCCTGATTGGTCAATGTCGCTGTCACTCTCATTGTCATGTTTATCGGTTCTGGTTCTGATTCTGTCTCTGGTTCTGTGTCAGGACGGGAACGGCTTCATCAGTGGGGCGGAGCTGCGTGTTGTCATGATGAACCTTGGTGAGAAAGTTACAGATGAGGAAGTGGATGAAATGATCAGAGAGGCAGATAAGGATGGAGACGGACAGGTCAACTACCAAGGTGACACAAACACACACACACACACACACAGAGACACACACACACACATGCACACACAGACACAGAGAGAGAGAAAGAGAGAGACACACACACACACACACCACTCCAGTCAGGACTCAGAAACTCAGCCTTTACACCAAGTTTCATTGTTTGACCTTTGACCTTGTTTTGTGCTCCTGGTTACAGAGTTTGTGCAGATGATGAAGGCTCAGTGATGTTCTGCTCTCCTCACCTCCCCGTCGCACTTCCACTCAGATTCTATTCATTTAACCCTGTTTCTACTCAAATTACAAATAAAGATGTAAATTCATGTGTGTACTTTCTGGCCTGAGAGATTTTCTTCACAAAGCCTTTGTGGGGTGTTTTAGGGAAAAATTGACCTTTATCTGATTTTCATATTCACACTGTGTGTGTGTGTGTGTTATGTAAAATATGCTGATGTAGAGCCTTAGCATGAACACACTCGCTCTGAATTTCACTACATGAAGCTGAAGTGTTAAGTTTTTACAAACACAATGGAGCTGTTACCATGGAAACGATGGAAAGCAAACAAGGAAATATTCAATAAACAGTGAAACTCCACACCATCACCATTAATGGACAGTTAGCACAGGGTCTGCTCATGTTTCCACCATCAGCATCTGTGTGTGTGTGTGTGTGTGTGTGTGTGTGAGCTGACCTGAACTCTGAGTACAGGAGTACATATATGAATGAGTGTTGAGAGCAGAGTGTGTGTTTGTGTGTGTGTATGCTCACACAGTCAGAACTCACTGCACTGGAAGTGTGTTAGTGCAGGATGATGGGATTGGTGTGTGTGTGTGTGTGTGTGTGTGTGGCAGATTCCGTCTGTGTGTAGAATGACATCACCTGCCTACTGCTCTGATACGGACCTTTATGTTTACTTTCTGCTCACCTGAGACAGGTGATGATGAATAGGAGGTGTGTGTTACCTGCTCAGATGAGCTGACACTCCAGTGGAAACCACACACACACACACACACACACATTCTTTTTGTAATGGCAAACTGTTCTGTAGTGATTAACACTACAGGGTGTAGTGATCTGCGTGATTCAACAATGAATCATTTTCACTGAACGACTCCTTTAAGTAAATTATTGTTGTGAACACTGTGAATGTTTCAATAGTTAACACGTGCGTTTAAACTTTTCCACATTTCTCTGACAACAGCACAGCGACATCGCCGCCTGCTCTGCGCCTCCGAATGCGCGCCGGAGTCATGTGACGAATCAAATTAATCTCAACTTGATTTAATGTATGAGTTCCCTTAAGTGGATAGTTAAAAAGAATCAAATAATTAATGATTGCTGAAAGATTCAGTAGCGTTTAAACAGATAATACGCTCAGGAGGAGGCTCCCTGCGGAGGGAACATGGGACAAAGTGTCCTACTATACAAGGCTATATGAGAACAACTGTCTTCATACAGCCCTGATTTTAGACACGTTTACTGTGTGCGCATGTGTGTGTGTGTGTGTGTGTGTGTGTGTGTGTGTGTGTGTGTGCGCGTGCGTGTGAGCGAGATGGAACATTATACACATGGAGACCTGAGAGAGAGAGAAATGTATCAGAACTCTTTTATACAGTATTATGATCATATCATGAACATGATGTGGAAGTTCATTAATATTGACATCTAACATAAGTACATACAGGACCTGTGTGTTTATATATTTATTATATATTTCATATTTACATACATGAATATTCATTAACGCACAGCGACTCACACATGCTTCACGGATTAGTAACACTGTGTGTGTGTGTTATACAGAACAGCACTTCACATGAACACACACTACACGTAGGAGCTTCAGTACACAGAGAGGAGTAACACTGTACAGCGGTGTTTGAAGGTAGGTGTGTGTGGGTGTGTGCGGGTGTGTGTGTGTGCACGCATCAGAGTGCACGGGGCAAGATGGTGAAAGGCATGATGGGATTGCTGGCCTCCAGCTGCAGTGCAGTGAGGAAGCACTCAGAGGCGGCGGCCATGTTGCCCTGCGCCTGCAGCACCTCAGCGAGACTGTGCCAGCCCGAGTGAGACGAGGAACACAGCTGTACGGCTTCACACAGAACCTTCTCCGCTAACGAGAACCTCTGCAGCTGGTACAGGATCACCCCCTGTACGCACACACACACACACACATACACCTTGTGCATTATTTATCTAAGTGGGTGTCCCTGCTCTGGAAGTGATGATGAAGCTAAGGGTTGTTACATCAACCAATCAGACCACAGATGTCTCACCAGCCTCTGCATGCTGCGGATGTGGGCGGGGCTTATAGCCAGAGCTTCCTCATAGCAGCGCTTAGCGTCCTCCAGGTTTCCTCTGAGCTCAGCCACTTGGCCCTTCATGAACAGGACATTATGGGATGTTGGGAACAGACTCGCTGCTTCCTGAGTGCACGCCATCGCCTCGGCCGGCTTCATCATCCCAATATACACCTCCGCTACACACGCGGGCACACACACACACACACACAGATGCACACATGTATGCACACACACACCAAATAAAAACATTACCATGTTTGGAAGACTTGGTAAACTTAACATTCATTGGCTCTCTGACGCCTCTGTACATTACATTCACATAAACATCTGTATAATATGATATTTTGTAAGATGTCCAAAAAATATCATGCAAGCATGTTGGCAATTTCACACACGCCTTCTACTTTGTGTGTGTGTGTGTGTGAGAGAGAGAGAGAGAGAGAGAGTGTACCTGCATGTAGCCAGATCTGAGCGAGGGTCATCCAGGGGTGTAGGGGTCCGTGTTTAGGAGTGCTGCTCTGCAGGGAGGAAGCTTCAGACAGAGCCTGCTCCACCCGCGATGCTGCTACTGACGGAGCATGCACTGAGCCTGAGGACACGGACACACACACACACACACAGAATGAAAAGTGACCTCCAAACAATTAATTAATTTTAAACTCATTTAATGTGAATCAGGCAACTTGATCTGACTAAAATGGGTAGTTTAAAGAATCAAATTAAGTCATTATGGTAAATCAAATGAATCAGAACTAACACACTCTTAGAGTTAATATCATTAGAATGGGTAGCCTGAAGAATTTAATCAAATGATTACGGTGTATCAAATAAATTAAAACACTTCAAGTCACTCAAACATGGAGTGTGTGTAACATGCAAAAACTTTCAGCCTACTGAGGTTCTGCTGGGAGTCACATCTGAATATCTAACACTGCTTTCTGAGATACTTTACTTCATCCGTCTGATGTGTGAATGTAGTGTATATGTGTGTGTTCTTCACTATACGAATCCCATAATGCATTGCATTAGAGTATGTTGATATTACGTTATAAAGGAAGCATCAGAGTTTCTCAAACTGGTCCCTCACCGGTTCCTTCATTGATATTAAAGTACTATTTCGGAAACTGCTAAATAGACTGAAAAATCAAGTCTAAAAAGTGAATCACTGTGGTGAATCAAATTAAATGAAACTAGCACAGTTCAAGTCTCACACACGGGGGGTTGGATAAGAGTGAATCTATAAAGCGAAGTGTTATAGTGAATCAGCTGAATCAAAGCTAGTACAGTGTGTGCTGTTGTGATGCTCAGGAAGTTCAGAGACTCAGATCTATAAAGTGAGTGAATCAAATGAATCAAATCATGCAAACTTACTTCAGACTGCTAGTCTGAGAAAATGGATTACTAAAGTGAGTTGTGATGCTTATTGCTAACACAAGCACAGACAACACATACAGGGAGAGTGAGGAACATCCTGTACACACACACACACACACACACACACACATGCACAGTGTGTTACTAGCAGAGGACAGGCGTCGGCGGGGGAAGTGGTCACAGAACACATGGCTGACAGGGTCACTCCGGGGCAAAGGAGAGGTGGGATAGAGGGATGAGAGAGGAAAGAAAGGAGAAGATGGAGATGAAGGCTGTGACATCATCGGAGAGGAGGAAGAGGCAGAGGCTAGGAATAAACACACACACATACACGTCACAGGAAATAAATGAAACTCATAAAGTAGAAAGAATAAGTAGAAAGAATAACTAAACTAAAAGCGAACAGTGAGCGAGCACAGAGACTCACTCATGCTTAAGAGGGAGTGTAACAACTACGTGCGTTTCTATTTACGTAAAGAACACAGCTGAAAAATAAACCATGATGCAGTTCCTTTTGTGTGGAGCGGTTTATAATTCACGTGAAAGCTGAATGTAAACAGTGTTTAACCACACGGTGGCGCTGTCCTCATACTGAATAACATGAAAATAAACTCCAAACTGCCACTGTGTGTGTGTGTGCGCGTGTGTGTGTGTGTGCGTGCGTGTGCGCACCTGTCTCTGGGTCACTGAAGTCTGGCAGCGTGACAGCATTCAGTTGCCTCCGATCAGCTACGGCCCTGTCCAACAGACTGCTGCCCCTCCCTGAGTCACTGTAAGCACACACACACACGCGCGCACACACACACGCGCACACACACACACGCGCACACACACACGCGCACACACAC
>CM075012.1:27459662-27477021 GCA_037576675.1 Pangasius sanitwongsei | reverse complement strand
CTCTCCATCTGTCTGTCTCTCCCTCTGTCCCTCTCTCTGCCTCTCCATCTGTCTGTCTCTCCCTCTGTCCCTCTCTCTGCCTCTCCATCTGTCTGTCTCTCCCTCTGTCCCTCTCTCTGTCTCTCCATCTGTCTGTCTCTCCATCTGTCTGTCTCTCCCTCTGTCCCTCTCTCTGCCTCTCCATCTGTATGTCTCTCCCTCTGTTTGTTTGTTTGTTTGTTTGTTTCTGGGTGTTTAGTTTCAGTCACAGTCCAGTGTGAGTGTAAATCTGACATATATAGAAACCTTTTTCTGTATAGAAGAGAAAGAAAGAGAAAGAAAGAGAAAGAAAAAACTCTTCCCTGATCCACATACAAGAGAACAAAAAATCCATGATTCATTAAATTGCTAAAGACTTAAAGACTAAAGTGTACATTTGTGAAATATTCAGAATTATTTTCTATAGTTTGTATATATTATGTCTCTTTATTTATTTATTATATTATTAATATTATTCATTTGCTTCTTTGTTAATTTATTAATTCAGTATTTATTTTGTTATACTCTGAGGACTGTGGCTCTTCACATGCTTCATGGCTCAGCTTTCTAAAGGGGTTTTACCCAGAACCTTTTCCAGAACCTCTACAGAGAACATTTATTCTTTTCTCTCTTATTTATTCTTTTTCTGATATTGTAAGAATTCTTTAAGAAAATCTATTTTTTCATGAATTTAAAGTCATGTATTTACTTCTGTCCTACTCTGCTTTGTTCCAGGGCTGTTTTCTGACACATTTATCACTTTGTAAAGTGTGTGTCACCTCGGAGTGTGAAGTGTGTATCAGAGCAGGTTCTTCCTTCACACTCCAGATCATTTATAAAGCGCAGCAGCTCCGTCAGCCTCCTGATGGAGGAATAAAACCGGAGAGTGTAAATAAGCAGTCATTTATTTTTTCCTGTTTACAACTTTACAGTTGGACTGTAGCAGTGCATTCTGGGTAAGTGGTGCCCTGGAGCTGCCCTTAAAATGGCCAAGGGGACTCAGCTAAGGGGAAGTGAATGAGACACACTGAAAACAGGACTGGAGCACAGACAAGAGAGGATTACTGCAGGAGAGAGAGAGAGAGAGAGAGAGAGAGAGAGATGCACTGAAAGAAAATTAAAGAAAAGACAGAAATGATCACTCCTGCTGTGATTAAAGAAAAAATACTCCATGCTTTTTTGATCAGTGATTTGAAATGTAAATAATTTTCTACAACAACAGAGAGGTCTGTGTTAATGTGTGTGTTAATGTGTGTGTTAATGTGTATGTGTGTATGTGTGTGTGTTCAACCTTAATCCCACATAATCCAGAGCTAAAAGAGGATCAGTGTGTTGGAGTGACATGCGGCTTTTCCGACATGGTCACATCATCAGCACAGCGTTAACGCTTTACTGCATCACACATTTATTTAAAGCGGAGCTGAAAATAGTTCCGAAATGATTCAGTTTCTGTTCCAGACATGAAATGATGCTCGCTTAGAGCGCTGAGGAACATGAAAAGTGTTGATCTCTAATCTCTAATCTTCACACTCTCATATGGTCACATCATTTTAAACCATACACTCGCTGAACTTCACACTCTTTAATGTGTCTCTCACTTATTTAAAACTCATTAATGCTCAAACGTCAAAATACACAAGATGAATTTAAACAAGAAAAAAATTCCCACGCCGAACTCAGCCCAAGTCACTGCGCTGAAGCGGTGTAAAGCAGACTCTTTATTTCCCATTTTATTTTCCTCTTTCCAGATTTCCTGTAAATAAATGTGATGTACACGTAAAGCACACAAGCAGCTCCACTGCTGTACTGCTGTATTTATATAGTCTTTTTCCTTCATCATATTCTCCACTGATTGAGCTGAACACAAAGAGTGACACTGTAGTACAGTTTGCAGGAATGAATGTTTTAAATCAGATAAACTGCCATGTTGAAGCACATCATCACTTGTAGATGGAGAGTGGATTAAATCTCACACATCGTACTTTTCCATCTGAAAATCTGTCTCAGCTGTGAGCTCGAGTGTGTTTTCACCTGCTGCTCTATCAAACACGCTGAACATGGAGCGACATGACATCATCAACGTGCGCCAGTCATGGAGAGACTGGAACACACACACACTCACACACACACACACACACACACAGTCATCATTTATTCCAAACACTCTGTTTCCTTTCTTCCTCGTCTGTTTTATCTCATGTGCAAATTCAACGTTTACATAAAAAGCTGGAGACACAAACTACACAGCACTACTGTCAGCTATTTACTATGAGTGTGTAGATAATGTAATATGATAGAATATAGTAAATAAATACATATACAGTGTGTATATATAGAGAGAGAAAGTGTGAAAGATGGAATATGCTAAGAGGTGTAGTGATCTGTTGTTACAGCTTATTAAGGAAGGCTTTAAATAAAATACATTTAAATACAAAATCAACAACAACAACAAAATGAAACCTTCACATGTGAGATACAGTAATCAGATATGCACTGTTTATATACATACAGTTACATGTATGGAGTGAGCGTGTATTTACAGCGTGTGATTACACCGAATATCAGCGAGTGATGAACATCATGAGTCACTGATTCGACTCTTTCTAACAATTCATTTAAGTGAGTCAGATTCAATTCAATTCGATTCGTTTGATTCACCACTCAGAGCAGCCGAGCTGAAACACGCAGCAAGTGTCGACGATTAATATCTATAACTTACTATAAACTATACACTGACTATAAGACTGTGCATGTTCACACTGAGAAAGCAAAGTGGGCGTGGCTGTGTGAAAAGAATTTGAATTTGCTGTTGAATATTCAGAGTTTTGTCCATATAAGGACTAAAGGAGACACCTGATTCTGAAGACATCTAATTTGTGGCCAGAAGGTTTGTTCTGAATATTTCCTGCAAATAACAGATAGAAACTTTAAGTGACAGGAGGTTAAAAAAAATCACTGTTGAATTTTTCTCAAAGCAGAATCAGTGAGAGATTTGTTTGTGACTGTGAATTGATTCACATGATTCACTTAAAAGAGTCATTTAAAATGAATGAATCATGAATCACTCATCACTACTATACAACACAGAACAGAACAGCAATTTCTGTGATGTGTGTGTGTGTACATGTGTGTGTACATGTGTGTATATGTGTGTGTAAAGCTGACTATACTGAAGAGGAAACAGACAGGAAGTAGGACAGAAGGTTGAAAGTAATTTCTGCAGATGTTTAGCCGCTGCCCAGCATTTTTGTGGCGCGCTGATTGGCCTCGTCGATCCTCGTTTTGTTGGAATCAGCCTGAGAAACACGAAAATATGAAGTATATAATTATACACTGTAGACTTATTCATATACACACATAAATGTTTATGATTATAACACTGCTTCTGTCAAAGTGCATCAAATAACAGACCCATTGATTATTATTATTATTATTATTATTATTGTAAAAATAGGTGTGAATAAATGAATGTGTAAATTTTTTCACCATCTCCATGATCCTGTCGATCTGGCGGTTCTGAGTGTCGATCTCGTTGCCCATGTCCAGAGCCATGTGACGCAGATTCCCGATGATGCTGCCAACCTGCTCCAGATTCTCATCCATCTCATTCTCCCGCGCATCATTCGTTACCCTGGAGACACACACACACACACACACACACACACACACAAACGCACACACATTATAGATCTGTGACGTGCCTTAGCAGGTAGAGAACATGCACAGTATATATGCAGTAGATATGTAGTGAATAGTTCTAAATCATTAGTAGGCTACTTTAGTCTGAGTGAAGAAAGTTCCTGGTATTCAGAGTCGGGTTACGCAGCTGCTTTTCCGAGCTCCACATTCAGATTATTAAAATCACCTGCATGTAGTTCACACCTCTGAGGTTGCCAGATTTTTCTTGAGTAGAGAATGTCTGAGAGTTTTACACTACACTAGCATGAGAACGTTTTCAGTATTTCATCGTGACTACACACGCTCAACTCGTCTCTCTGTTCAGTTCTACATTCACATTCTGGGTCAGACTCAATTCTCTCTCCTCTAAAGCTCTCTGTATTAGTGCACTACTCAGTGTACACTACTCTCCGGTGGAGGGAAGAGGGACATGCTGAGTGCAATTTTATAACTGTATTGATATAAAAGCAGACCTGCGAATAAATCCCCCGCTGATGGCCATCTGTTCACGTTCATCCACTACACGAGCCGGCTGGCTGGAAACAACACCGTCCTGATTGTTTCCCCAATTCTGTCCTCGCTCTTTCAGTCTGTGACACACAGAGAGAGAGAGAGAAATAGAGAGAGAGAGAGATGGAGAGAGGGACAGAGACAGAGAGAGAGAGAGAGAGGAGTGAGAGATGGAGAGATACAGTTTGGGTAAAAGCCTGTGTTTGGACTCGTATCTGATCTCAGCAGTTCAGATGCGATGTAAAAGATTAGCTTGTTGTGTTTTTTGTGTCTCAGAGTAAATCTGATCTGTGATCTGTTTAGGGAATCCGCCACTCTGACATCTTAAAAAGTCTGAGTGCTCCATCTACAACACTTTTTATTTCATCAGATATCAAACACTTCAGCTTTCTCTTTCTCATCCTCATCACTAATCCATTATTTAACACCGTGACAGATCCATTACCTTCTCCAGAGCCGCTGGAATAAAAACAGCTGCTGCTGGACACAGACCTTCGGCGCCGACTCTGTCTATAGATTAGACGCATTACTGAGCTATTACACACACACACACACACACACACACACACACTACAATACACACACACACTACAGTACACACACACACACACTACAGTACACACACACAGCCAGTGCAAACGATTTGAAAATCCCGAGTTTGTTATGTTTTATTAGAGTTTCATCATTATTAGTGTGTATTTACAGACCTGCTGTTAGCTCTCAATGTTACTCTAAACACTGCTTTATTAAAGACTGTAAAAATAAATAGTGTTTAATTAAACAGATTAAGATCTCTGTCATTTATATTGTAATAATTAATATAGTGTAAATTATTTAGAAAACAATAAAAAGTCACAAATGTTTCTCAGTTCACTGTTGTCTATTCCTGCAGGACACCAGGAATTTAAAAGAGAATGTATGACATTCAAATCTCTACACTGAAGAGGCAGGACATTATGACCACGTGTGTGATACGCCGTGATTCCTCCACACGCCTCCGCAACAGCTGGGACTCGGAGAGGCACTGCCTCTACTGCACCTCTGAAGGTGTGTGTGGTATCTGGCACCAAGACGTTAGCAGCAGATCCTGTAAGTTGTGAGGTGGGGCCTCCATGGATTGGCCTTGTTTGTCCAGCACGTCCCACAGATACTTGGATTGAGATCTGGGGAATTTGGAGGCCAAGTCAACACCTTGAACTCTTTGTCATGTTCCTCAAACCGTTCCTGAACAGTTTCTGCAGTGAGGCAGGGAGCATTATCCTGCTGAAAGAGGCCGCTGCCATTAGGGAACACCGTTATCATGAATTAGTGTAACTCGGTCTGCAGCAATGTTTAGGTAGGTGGTACGTGTCAAAGTAGCATCCACATGAAGGCCAGGACCCGAGGTTTCCCAGCAGAACATTGCCCAGACCATCACACTGCCTCCACCGGCTCGCCTTCTTCCCATAGTGCATCCTGGTGCCATCTCTTCCCCAGGTAAGCGGCGCACACGCACCCGGCCTTCCACATGATTTAAAAGAAAACGTGTTTAATCAGACCAGGCCACCTTCTTCCACTGCTCCATGGCCCAGTTCTGAGGCTCAGGTGCCCGTTGTAGGAGCTTTCGGTGGAGGTCAGGGGTCAGCATGGGCACAGACAGCGTTATTCACTTCATCTGTGAGTCCTAAGAATGATTTAGCTCATTGGTGTGTATACACTTACACATATATCATTTAAAATATTATAAAACACTAATATAATGTCTCTAACACACGGGCAGTGGCAGAGATTCAAGTGAGAGGCAGTAAAGCAAATTTAACTCAGCGTGCAGTGTGTGTGTTTCATACAGCTGTCTAAAACGTCTTATTTCTGATGTAAAATTGATTAAATCTAACATTTCTTTCTTAAACGTCTTTCTGTACGTCTCTGCCATCATCAGGGTTAAAGGGTCGTTAGAGTTTTACACGTGACTGTATCATTAATATTCATCTTTAATGAAAAACCTTCATGTTCATGTAAACGTGTCATCCAGCCGACCTGCTGATTCCAGCACAGTGTTCATGTTTATGAGACACGTCTGTACATTGTTATGTATATATTTATGCAGCGCTGCAGCTAAAAAGCGAAAGCGATCAACATGTTATATCATTAGAATAAAATCCACAGCATGATAACTTACAGACATTTAAAAAGTGCTCCAAATATGGCACATTAGAAAGAAAACACACACACACATATATACACACACACACACACACACACACACACACACACTGCACTACTGTGAGCTTTTAGATCTGCGATCAAATCCAACATTTTCCACAGCCGATGTTTATCACTGAAATATCTGTGATTTGACGCTGAAACAGATCCTTACATAGACTCGTCTGCCCTGAAATGTCAATCAGTGGCTGAAAATCTAATATTTATATAATTAATCATATTAAAATAATATAATTATTTTGGTTCTTATTTAAAACCATAATGAAATTTAAAACACAGCACCAAAAAACAATTATTTTTACAGAAAATAGTAGGAAATGTTAATTCAGCCATGTAAATAAAAAGAAGCTGTGATGAATTAATGTTTCTGATGTTTGCATTAATGCGTCCAAGAGCTGACGTTTTCTCTCACGTGTGAATGCACACAAACATGAAATGAATACACACACACACACACACTGTGTTTCCATTCAAATATCTCACAAAAATGAATTTCCAAAAAGACGGAACAAGAAATTGTGAATGAATAAAATAAAATAAATAAATCCCGGTGCTGTTTTTAAAACCGACTGCATGACTACTGATGGTGGGAATCAGCTTCCCTGCAATATTTCAGTGCTAATTATTCACTAAAAACAGTAAAATGAGTGAAAGGTGAGGTACTTGTTACAGGGACAGGGACAGAGCCCACAGAGGTTCCCCAGGTCCGTCAGGTTCTTCTCTGCTTCCTTCATGTCCTTGTTGATCTGATCCATTCCCTCCTCAATGCGCTCCAGTTGTTCTGGAATTAATTGTGAGTTCAGTTAAAGAACAGAGAAACATCAGAGAGACTTCATTAGAACCACACACACACACACACACACACACACACATACACACACACACACACACACACACAAAACCACGTTAATGTCAGTAAGACATCTGCTCCCTTTACAGTGATGGAGTTTTTAGAGGGGTGCCAATACTTTGTGCATCACAACAGATGGGCTATAGTCAGTAATTATACACCTACAGAGTGACAGTTAATTATCAGTTCTTAGAAAACAGACAGTAATTACTCTGATAATTCCTGTTTAATGATGATCCTCGTTAACATGAGGAAGGAGTGACTGTGTGTGTGTGTGTGTGTGTGTGTGTGAGATGAAAAGAAGATGAATAGGATGGAGAGGATGGAAAGGATGGAGATGATGGAGAGGATGGAGAGGATGGAGAGAAAGGGGAGGATGGAGAGAAAGGGGAGAATGGAGAGAATGGGGAGGATGGGGAGGATGGAGAGGATGGAGAGGATGGAGAGAATGGAGAGAATGGAGAGGATGGAGAGAAAGGGGAGGATGGAGAGAAAGGGGAGAATGGAGAGAATGGGGAGGATGGAGATGATGGAGAGAAAGGGGATGACGCAGAGGACGTGATGTGAAGGACTCATTAAACAGCTTCTCCTTCATGACCCAGATAAAAACAGAATGAGAAGGTCGGGAAGGTCTCCTCAACCCTGAGTTCAGCACATGACCACATGACTTCATCATTACCTCCCTGTTCATCCAGCATAACCAGAGTCCTGATTCCGGCATCTTTACTCTGATTCAGGAGAAGAGGAGAAAAACAGAAGCACAGAAAGGAGAGAAAAAATAATCAGTTCTTGAAATACGAACATTTTAATTGAGGACTCTGAACTCTCATTGCGTTTCAAACATCTCTCTGTATCATATCACCTTCAGTCTTTAAAACACATGAGCCGAGCGCTCTGAAGCGTTCTCCAGTTTGTCCCTCTGGTGGAACTGAACAGACTCTAAGCAGAACGTTCCCATTTCAGGAGAAAAGGTTCCACGTGGAAGCGTTATATAAACCGAGACATATGAAATCAGACTTTAATTTCGCACTTTAAGAATTTAAAAAGTGCTGATTGGTGTTTTTAAAGTTGTGGAAAAGACACTGGAGATGAAATGAAGCTAAAAATAAATGTTGTATCTGATGTGTGAAAAAACAGAGTTTGGATATGAATCATCTACTGCAGGTTTATGGCCGAGACCTTCCTCTGTCTCATAACTCCACACTGTGACCCAATTTCACATCACAACTTGATTGCTTTGAATCTTAGAGTCATTTAGGTCCATTTAGTTAAATGATTCATTCACTGATTCAGTCAGAATGTGAAGCCTGATTGGAAGATTCACTGAATCAAACATTCAACAAGAGCAGAATGAATCTCTGAATAAAATGAACGACTCTGCAGGGCAGTGACTGATACTGATTCGTTCACTTTAGTGACTCCATCAAAAAGATTGGATCATTTGCAAATGACACATACGAGCTCCACTACACCACTGCTTTGGTTCTAGGAAGCGTTTGGTTATCAGAATGTTCTGAGAATGTTTTTTTCACAATGTTTCTACCATGCTGTTTAGCCGTAGCACATGAAACACTACATTTGCTGCGGCTAAAGTTAATGTGTGTTTAATCGAGAATGCGATATTCTGAAAACGCTGTGAAACTAAACTTTATTACAGCAGCTGTTTCAGAAACGCTATTTTTTAACACTACAGCTGAGCATTTTAAAACCTGCTGAATACTTTACTGAACGCTCTGCTAATGATCTGTTAGCTCTGTTAGCTACGTCAGGCTACAGTGAACGCAGCGCCCTCTTGTGGCTGTAAGAGGCACTGAAACCAGTGTTTACTGTAGTCATGTTGTCTTTGTTAAATCTGAGTCTAAAAAATGAAAGGATCTTAAAGGAAAAAAATGGCATATAAATGTTTGCTCTTGGCAGACAGTTCTGAGCTTCTTCCTCTCCGTTCCTCTCTAGGGTCACTGTGTAATTCAGTTTTCCGTGTGTCATGTGTTGATGACGGTCAGAACGCCCAGCAACCGGTCGCCCCCATGAGGATAAACTGAATTTATTTGACTTTAAATAAAGTTTATTGAATTAGAGTGGAATGTACAGACTGAGAGCGTCTCTGCACTCGCACTTCATTATGAAAAATCAGTCAAGTGGCACAAAGTGGAGACTAAAATTAGATTACAGTAAACACAGCAAAGCGGAAATGTGTGTGAGTGTGTGTGTGAGAGTGAGTGTGTGTGTGTGTGAGTGTGTGTGTGAGAGAGTGAGTGTGTGTGTGTGTGAGTATGTGCGTGCAATAATTCCCCCGAGGACAATAAAGCTCTATCGACCTAAATAGACCAGATGATCCTCGTTACCTCGTCACACTCTCACGTCATTTCATTATTTCACTACAGGAGCAGAAATCACAGCTCTGACACAGAAATGTCTTTATGCATCAGATAATTAATTCAGAAAATAATTTATTCTTCAGAAATCAGATCATTACAGATTAGTTGATATTAAATAACTTATGTGACCTGAAACTGTAAATGTTCTCAAATTCTAGAATTAATAATGGAGTTGATTGGAATTGCTCCCCATGCAACCAATCTTAAAAGAAACAAAATCATTCTGAATCTTTCGAATTGAATCAATTAAAAACAGAATGAATCTTAACATGTCTAAACAAATACAGTCAGACACAGATTATCACCACTGTTGGGATTCTTCTCCAAATAATGGGACTCACATCACAAATACATGCAGAGAAATGTTAGAGAAAACATTTGATGTGCATTTTTCTCAAAGAAGTCACTTGAATCACTGAATCAACTCACTGAATCGAATCGAATGAATCAAGCTGTATTGAATCAAATCTAATCAGTGTATCTAACTCATTACTGTGTGTTGATGATGTGTGTGTAAGTGCTCTCACCTCCTCCACCAGCTGCAGCATGCGCCGAGTACTCTCCAATGACTGCAACACACACACACACACACACACACACACATACGTTACACACACATCTGATTAAGAGAACACACACACACACTGCAGGGCTTCATGATGCCGTCGCACGGACGCTGGTGTACGGGTTTCAGTGAAACAGTGTGAGGTGAGTGTGACTGAGTAACACGGCTGTGACTTCACACTGCTGCTGCTGCTGCTGCGCGGCTTTTTCAGCTGTTTCAGACTAAAGTATCAGTTGCTGCTTTATTCAGCAACTTTCTGATTTTCCTTTTTAACTCTCGGGATCATTTTGTCCTTAACAGAGAACATTATCTGTTCATGCATAATTAATACACAGCCATCTCCAGCTCACGGACAAATATAAATATATAAAAATACATAAACAAAAATACAATATATGTGAAGAATTAAATATATAAATAAAATATAATCATATAATAAAGCATATGTAATAAATATAAATATATCAAAAATGGCTGAGAGCAGTACGGTGTGTTCTGATTGGCTGAGAGCAGTGCGGTGTGTTCTGATTGGCTGAGAGCAGTGCGGTGTGTTCTGATTGGCTGAGAGCAGTAGGGAGGAGTGTACTGAGTGAGGTATTATGAGGTGGCTAATGTAGGATTATTTTGGCACTAAAGGCGACTCACTTCGTCGGCCAGCTGGTCCGCTCGCTCCTGCAGGTTGGTCAGCTCGTTCCTCATGTCAGCGTCGTCCGCCATTTTGGCTCAAACCTGTAAAGACAACAGATCACACTTTAACACTCAGCCTTCAGCCTGAAATATACATCATATACATTTACAGCACTCTGCTGCTGCTGGATTCTGGATTCTGATTGGTCAGAAAGTCCCAAATAAAACACAACTGGAGTGACTGCCTTTAAAGTTGCCATGACAACAACACTGCTGAATAGCGTGATGAATTGTACGGGAGATTATCATCACTCCTGACTCACATGCTGTGTGTGCGAATGTGGGACGAATCCGGGGGGCAGAACCCGGGGCAGAACCCGGGGCAGAACCCGGGGCAGATCTGACACGTCCCCCTTTATTCCACTTCATTTCAGTTTTATTTCAGCGTTTGAGGACGATGCGCTCTGATGTGTTTCTGTGCCGACTGGAAGGAGAATTTATTTTTATCTCTGTGAATCGCTCGAGATTTCAGATTTGAATATTTCATGGACATGAAACACAGTGAGAGGACTTCTTCATGAACAACGTGTTCTTCTGGCAGATGCACGGATATTACACAGAATATTACACAAACCGCTACACACACGTCACAACAGAACAACACACACATACACATACACACACACACACGGTTCTAGAGAAATATCATATGGTGTGTGTTCTCAGTGTGTGTGAGCGAGTGGAATGAGGAGCCTGATTATCACTCTCACCTGGAGAAAGTGTGTATCACTTCACTCTCCTCTTCTCTAGCCCTCTGTTTCCTCTGCAGCTGTTCCTAGTTTCTTTATTTCTTGTTTGAACAGTTCCCTCGTTTCTTTGTTCTCTGAACTAACGGACGTGTCTGAGTGTTAAATAATGGGTTTGAAGCTAAAAGCTCCAGCGCTGAGGAACACTGAGCGTTACTGTATTTCCACTGTTTCACTGCTGCGACTGAAATCCTGTGCTTCCTCATTGCATTATCTGCAGACGTGTAATAACTGAGTGACGGAACCTGAAATTAAATTGCTGGTTAACTGGTGTGTGTGTGTGTGTGAAGTGACTTGTGGCCAAGTGTGGTGATCCATACACGGAAATTGTGCTCTGCATTTAACCCATCCAAGTGCACACACACACCGTGAACACACACCCGGAGCAGTGTGCAGTGCCAGAGAGCAGTTGGGGGTTCGGTGTCTTGCTCAAGGGTCTCACCTCAGTGGTGGTATTGAGGGTGGAGGAGACGCTGGTCATTCACTCCACCTACAATCCCTGCTGCACCTGACACTCAAACCCACCACCTTCAGGTTCACCTTCAGGTTACAATCCGACTCTCTGACCGTTAGGCCCCAATGAATAACTGATGAAATCTGTTTGCCTCTTACTCAATGAGTCTCTTAAACACACACACACACACACACACTGCTATATTACTACATAGTCCATCTTCCTTCTAATTCCTCATTATACTCAACAACGTCACTGTAAAGTGTCGGGTTTCAGTTCTCTGGAAGAAAGAAAGAAAGAAAGAAAGCAAATAACAATAGAAAAAGGAAGAGAAGGAATGAATAATAGAAAAAAGAAAGAATAAGAGAGGTGAAAGAGGAAGAAAAAAAAGAGTAAAAGAAAAAATAATTAAGAATAAGAAGAAAGGGATGGATAGAAGAAGAGAACAAGATATTATATTATATTATATTATATTATATTATATTATATTATATTATATTATATTATATTATATTATATTATTTCAGGCCAATCACATTTATTTTTCAAATGTTTGTTAAAATTGTTATAAATCACTTTCACAAATAAAATTCAGCTGAAGATCATAAACATTACACAAATGAAATATATATATATAAAATTACAGAAAAATAGAAATCAGATAAATAAATGATTTATTTGTTATTATTAATAAACCATGAAACACTTAATTTGGCGGGTTGACAGGATTTGGTTTGTGGAGGGGTGTAGCAGGTTAATTTGCATACCGAATTCTGATTGGGCACACCCTCCGAAACCGCCCTCACCCCCTGAATTCCTATTGGCCAAGGCAGAATCTCTTTCGACAGCGCGAGCGTGGCTGCAGCGCGCCTGCTGATTGGCTGATCTGTCCATCCGTCTGTGCTGCCAACAGTCCTGCTCAGCTGATCTGTGAGGCCAGCTCTGACAGCCAATCAGATTCGAGTATGCAAATTAATGCGCGTCTCACACCGTGGAGAAGCTGATGATGATGAGCTGTGTGTGTGTGTGTGTGTGTGTGTGTGTGTATTTCCTCACAGTATAATGGATTTAAATGTTATATAATCGCTTCACATTAGTTGTCCTGAGGTAAACAATGTCTGACAGAGTTTATATCTCTGACATAAAACACATTTAAAAAAAAAAAAAAAAAAAAAACCCAACAAATCTTTTTCTAATATTTTCCTCTTTTTAATTTAGGATTTAATTTTATCATTTAATTAATGATTTAAAGCTCTCTTCGTGCTGAAACACAACGTAAAAAGCAGGAACTACTTTCTGTCTCGGAAGGATATCACGCGTTCTTCGTGTATGACGTATACGTGGGCGGAGCTTTCAGCGGCAGCCGGGTGAATCGACTGGGCGGCGTCATTGCGTCACACGTCAGTGGGCGGGGTCTTCTTCCTGGTCGCGTTTTAGACAGTTTAAAGCAGCTCGTGCAGGTCATTTCATCCGGGTGCGCGCGCTGGGAGTGTGTGAGCGAGAGTGTGTTTTATTCTGTAAATTAGCGCGATGTCTAAAGACACGAAGGCGAAAGCGGAGGAGATCATGGAGTCCAAAGTGCTGTGGTACCCGGACTCGAAGAAGAACACGCAGATGGACCGGTTCCGGGCTCAGGTGAACCGGGACTACGGGCTTAACCTGGGTGAGTGCGCGAGCGCTAACGCCCGGATTAGTGCAGAGAGACAGAGAGTGTGTGTGTGTTTGTGTGTGTGTGTGTGTGCACGTTATAGCTAATGCATACAGAGTACTGTGCTAATATAAGCTTAGAGCACACACACACACACACACACACACACACAGACTTGCACATGACTCTCAGGCAGTGTTATAAGAATTTGTAATGATATATATTATATATAATACTAATTAATACACTGATAAAAGGGGGCACAAACTTTTTGCAGCCTGGCACTTTGTTATATCGCACACATTCATTCATTCTTATTACGACTGTGATCAATGTGCGGGGTAATGAATGGTCTAAGATATAAGAACAGATTAGCTATGCATCTCCTGCAAGCACAGGATAGACAGATAGATGGATGGATAGATGGATAGACAGATAGATGGATGGATAGATGGATAGACAGATAGATGGATGGATAGATTGATGGATGAAATACTAGAATTGAGCGAAAGAAAGAAAAAAGAAGGAAGAGGAACTAAAAAACGCTGGGAAAGAAAGGAGATGCAGTGTTGTAACCATGTTATTGTTATTATTAGTAGTAGTATTTCTGCACGCATTCATTCTGATACACGCACACACACACACACACGCACACACACTCACACACACACACACACACACACGCACACGCACACACAGAAGAGTGGAGCTTATTATAACAGTAAAAGGAGGAATAAATCTGGAATGGGACGTTCAACAGGCACATACAGCTGTGATGGTCGGGGTGCACATACTTTTGGCCGTATGGTGTATAATACTCAGTATCGCTCATAATCTAAACCTGTCTGTACACCTAGTGATTCATAATCAGCCAATCAGCCAGTCGGATACGGAGAAAACATCTCCAGCGTTCACACACACCGATCTCCGGCGTTCACACACACCGATCTCCGGCGTTCACACACACCGATCTCCGGCGTTCACACACAGCGATCTCCAGCATTCACACACACCGATCTCCGGCGTTCACACACACCGATCTCCGGCGTTCACACACACCGATCTCCGGCGTTCACACACAACGGTGTGAAAACCAAAAAACATCTCACGGTTATCTGGGAGGAGACGTGTGTTGATGAGAGAACGGCCGGGACTGCTTCTGTGACTCAGATAATCACTCTGTACAGCCGTGACAGGCAGAAAAGCATCTCCGCACACACAACACACCGGGTCCACATCGGGTTCCTCTTCTGTCAGAAGATACGTCTAGAACTGCTGAGAACGTAGAGTGACCACGGAACACACACACACACACACACCTGTATTATGGTAAGCTGAGATAATAAACAGGTAATACACACTTTTACAGCTCTGAGAAAGATAACTGTGTGGATAGTTTAGCTGCTACACACACACACACACACACACACACATACATACACACACACACACACACACACAGAGGCTACTGTGTTACACACTGGTCCTGTATGTTCAGAGTCCAGGTTACGGGACATGATGTTCCTGGTTACTGAGGGAGTGTGTGCGTGTGCGTGCGTGCGTGTGCGTGCGTGTGTGTGTGTGCGTGTGTGTGTGCGTGTGTGTGTTCGTGTGCTTGTGTGTGTGTGTGTTGCAGTGAATTATAACGAGCTGTATCAGTGGTCAGTGGAGAATTACGCCGACTTCTGGGCAGAAGTTTGGAGATTCTGCGGCATCACCAGCTCGGAGATGTACGAGGAGGTACGTGAGCTTTTCTCTGATTCAAAAATATAAACAGAATGAAATTATTAACTCTTCAGTAATTTAATATTAAAGCAGATTTATCAGCGCTGACGGATTAGTCACATGGAGACTCAGGGACTTCCGTGGAGGGGCGGGGTGGTGTTTCCTGTAGTGTGGAGGTCAAAGGTCATCGAGGAACTTGACAGGATGTGAAAAACCCGTCAGATGATACGAGGCTCCACGTGGCTGTTAGATCAGGATCAGGACCTCACCTGGGGCTCATATCACATTAATATTATATAGAAATGAATATTTATTAGAGGAGGATTAGTGTACAGGGCGTGGCCAGTTTAGTCAGCGCTCTATTAACACACACACACACACACACACACACACACCTTGATATTGCTGCACAACACTGTGCAAATGCTGAAAGAGTCCACATTTAATTTCATTACACATTTTTAATTCCTTCCAGTTAATTTCTATCGGTGCGATTCATGACGATTATCATTTTAAACTTGTGATCAATCAGAAAATAAGACGGGCCTTTAAAATAAGCCCCGCCCACTCTGTTTGATCTTTCAGTCTAGGGTCTAAAAGACTCTCACACCTGTTTCATAAATTACAGCAGTTTTCTCCCTCGAGAGAGAGACAGACAGAGAGACAGACAGACAGAGAGACAGAGACAGACAGGCAGAGAGACAGGCAGAGAGACAGACAGAGACAGACAGGCAGAGAGACAGGCAGAGAGACAGGCAGAGAGACAGGCAGAGAGACAGGCAGACAGGCAGAGAGACAGACAGACAGAGAGAGAGAGAGAGCCGGACAGGGACAGTTGGATGGACAGACACAGATCTATGGATGAACAGACAGAAACAGACACAAAAAAGGCTGGAAAGACTGTCCATATGTCTAGCTATCTGAAAGATACAGACAGACAGAAAAAGAGACAGACAGAAAGGAAGAGAGACAGAAAGAAAGAGTTGTAGATTGTGTGAGTAACATTTCACTCTGGAATCCTGCAGCATCTGCACACGCTTATAATGGTGTTGATTAATGAATGTGTGTGTGTGAGAGTGTGTGTGTGAGTGTGACTGTGTGAGAGTGTTAAATCCATCTCTGATGATGATGATGATGATGATGATGAAGGTCTCGCCCCTGGCTGTGTCCTGCAGGTGGTGGACGTGTCTAAGAGGATCTCAGACGTTCCTGAGTGGTTCAGAGGCAGCAGATTAAACTATGCTGAGAACCTTCTCAAACACACAGATCAGGAGAAGGTGGCACTGTACGCTGCAGGTGTGTGAGTGTGGGAGAGTGTGTGTGTGTGTGTGAGTGTGGGAGAGTGTGTGTGTGTGTGTGTGTGTGTGTGTGTGTGGTGACTGACGTCAGAAGAGTTTAAAATATTGAAGTGAATAATGACCGGTTACAGCAGGGCGGAGCAGTGACGCACACCATGTGATCAATAACACACACACACACACACACACACAAACACACACACACACACTCTCACAGAAACACACACACACACTCTGCAGCCTCAAATCACATTACTGCCTACAATTCATTTAGCTGTACATTAGACTGAGTGGCTCCCTGGCAGGTCTCAACCACACACACACACATATACACACACACACACACACACACACTGTTCTACAACTGGATTTATTGATAGGGACAAGACAGAAAGTGTGAGTATATGTGTGTGTGCATCAAGCGCATTTATGAAATTAAACTGACCTTCAAAGACGATTCTGTCTCTCCGTTAAACACAGACGTGTCTCGCCACTAAATATTAACGCCGTATTGCAGCGTGTTTATTAACGCCGTATTGCAGCGTGTTTATTAACGCCGTATTGCAGCGTGTTTATTAACGCCGTATTGCAGCGTGTTTA
>CM075012.1:27437263-27448819 GCA_037576675.1 Pangasius sanitwongsei | reverse complement strand
TGAGAGTGTGTGTGTGTATATGAGTGAGTGTGTGTGTGTATATGAGAGTGTGTGTGTATATGAGAGAGTGTGTGTGTATATGACAGTGTGTGTATATGAGAGTGTGTGTGTATATGAGTGAGTGTGTGTGTGTGTGTGTGTATATGAGAGTGTGTGTGTATATGAGAGTCTGTGTGTGTGTATATGACAGTGTATGTGTATATGAGAGTGTGTGTGTGTATATGAGAGTGTGTGTGTGTGTATGAGCGTGTGTGTGTGTGTGTATATGAGAGAGAGAGAGTGTGTGTGTGTATATGACAGTGTGTGTGTGTGTGTGTATATGACAGTGTGTGTGTATATGACAGTGTGTGTGTATATGAGAGTGTGTGTGTGTATATGAGAGAGTGTGTGTGTGTGTGTATATGACAGTGTGTGTGTGTATATGACAGTGTGTGTGTATATGAGAGAGTGTGTGTGTGTATATGACAGTGTGTGTATATGAGAGTGTGTGTGTGTATATGAGAGAGTGTGTGTGTGTATATGACAGTGTGTGTGTATATGAGTGAGTGTGTGTGTGTGTACCTGCAGTGATGAGGACATGGTGCAGAGAGACAGGTGTTGTTCTCAGTGTGAGGTTGGACCTCAGTGGCTCATCATGGATTTCTCATCATCATCATAATCCCGGGTTATTTTTACTCTGGACAGGAAACGTTAAGCACTCACAGCGTCTCATCGGCCACGCCCACCCCAGACCACGCCCACCATCTCAGCCACGCCCACCCCAGACCACGCCCACCATCTCGACCACACCCACTCTCTCAGTCCCGCCCACCCTCTTGGTCACGCCCACCTCTCACACTTACATTCCACTGTTTTTCACAATCATTTAATTTAATGGTTTAATTTAAATGTGTACCTTTACTGCTGTGTTCCTCTACTCGTCCTCAGCCACGCCCACTTCCCTCAGCTTCCTCCTCAGGTTTTTATTAAACGGCATCACAAAGTCACTGAAATCCACTTCATATGAGAGGCGATTCCTCCTGTCCACTCTCCGTTCCATATGCTGAGCAGAAGATGCTAACCTCTTCCCCCACACCTACACACACACACACACACACATTTTGCTGTTGATTTTCTACAATGTTTCAGTGTTTGTATTTTTTGCACTATCCACTACACACTCACAGTTTTAGGTGTGAACTGAATGTCGTGTGTGCTGGAGGTGACGGTGAAGTGCTGGTTCACAGTTATGATGTGTTCTTTCAGCTTCACTCTTTTCTCCTTCAGGTCCGGTAGAACAGCTTCAGCCTGCACACACACACACACACACACACAGATAGCCACTATGTAGTGCAGTACTATAAGGTTTGGTGTGTGATGGCGTGAGATGGAGTGAGATGGAGTGAGATGGTGTGAGGTGGAGTG
Source organism: Pangasius sanitwongsei (assembly GCA_037576675.1). NCBI lineage: Eukaryota > Metazoa > Chordata > Actinopteri > Siluriformes > Pangasiidae > Pangasius > Pangasius sanitwongsei. The sequence continues at coordinate 27,447,415 of CM075012.1, read as the reverse complement.
TGATGGCGTGAGATGGAGTGAGATGGTGTGAGATGGTGTGAGAAGGCATGAGATGGAGTGTGATGGTGTATGATGGCGTGAGATGGAGTGAGATCGAGTGTGATGGTGTGAGATGGAGTGAGATGGAGTGAGGTGGAGTGTGATGGTGTGAGATGGAGTGTGATGGCGTGAGATGGAGTATGATGGTGTGTGATGGTGTGAGGTGGAGTATGATGGTGTGTGATGGCGTGAGATGGAGTGTGATGGTGTGAGATGGTGTGAGATGGTGTGTGATGGCGTGAGATGGAGTATGATGGTGTGAGATGGTGTGTGATGGCGTGAGATGGAGTATGATGGTGTGTGATGGTGTGTGATGGCGTGAGATGGAGTGTGATGGTGTGAGATGGAGTATGATGGTGTGAGATGGTGTGTGATGGCGTGAGATGGAGTATGATGGTGTGAGATGGTGTGAGATGGAGTATGATGGTGTGTGATGGCGTGAGATGGAGTATGATGGTGTGTGATGGTGTGTGATGGCGTGAGATGGAGTGTGATGGAGTGAGATGGAGTATGATGGTGTGTGATGGTGTGAGATGGTGTGAGATGGAGTATGATGGTGTGTGATGGCGTGAGATGGAGTGTGATGGTGTGTGATGGCGTGAGATTAACTTCTCTCTCTGTCAGTTTCTCCGTCTCTCCTGTAGGAGTCGCTGTGTGCTGAGGTGCTGCTCTCACTTTTCCTCCATTTCCTTTCTTGCTGTCTTTGCTCTTGGGAAGGCTCTCGAGCTTTGTTTTGACCAGATGGATGATTCTCTCGTCTCCGTACACACAGGCGATGTCCAAACAGCTCTGTCCTGAAAAAAAAAAACAGAGAGACAGAAGTCTAATCATTAGAGATTCAAACTCACGTGACTGATATTGACTTTAACGAGCTTTTAATGACATTTTATTGACAGTAAACTGATGGGATCAGATGATAGAGTTCAGACAGGAAGTAGCGTTAGATAAACAGTCACGTACACGTGTTATTAAACTCACATAAAGAACAGACGCATACACGTGTAGACTAGTGCTGAGCGATATGATGTGCCAGGTGTTGTGATATAAACTGTATTGACACATTATGGACGTCAGTGCATCATGGTTACGCAATTAGATTAGACATTAAACATTTATTTTCAGTTTGTTATTAGTTTATTTTTCCAACATAAGTCAGTGACATGAGCTCTCAGAGCGGTGAGCTGTCACACAGGAGGAGCCTGTGATTACAGAGAGCTGTGATTAGTGTGTGTGTGTGTGTCATTATCGCCCCCTAGTGCCTGACTGTGATTTTACTGACTACTCAAAAGAGAATCATGTTCTTTAATGCATTTTTACAGCATGGTTACAGAGATGTTATTAATCCTTCATCAGTGTGATCCAGAGCTAATGCTGTACAGAGAACAGAAATATAAAGAATGGAAATAAATATAAAGAATATAAATACTGCTCCTGTTAGACTTTTATATGTTTTCGGTCTCCAAAAATGGTCAGTCATGTAAAGAAGTCAGTTTTTATTATATAAGACACACGAGCAGTTAGGGACGGTTTCACACACACACACACACACACACACTCTCTCTCTCTCGCGCTCTCTGAGTACCCTTGTTGTTTGTGGCCTGAACGTTAGCGTTGGATGTGATGAGCTGTTGTACACAGGAGAGTCTGCAGCTCTCAATGGCCTTCATTAGGGGTGTGGCTCCGTTTAACGCCACCGCGTCCACCTCCGCTCCGTGTTTCACTAACAGCTCCGTGATGTCCTGCTGTCCAGCGTGACACGCGTGATGAAGAGGAGTCCACTTAAACTGATCACACGCGTTCACATCTGCCCTGCACACACACACACACACATATTATATACATATATATATATACATATGTTAGTCTATCTCTCTGTTGTTCATCTGTCTATTCATGTGTCTCTCAGTCTGATGTTCGGTCTCTCTGTCTGTCTGTCTCTCTGTCTGTTCATCAGCCTGTCTGTCTCTCTGTCTGTCTCTCTGTCTGTCTCTACTGAAACCTTTTTGTCTGTGTTATTCTTGTCGTTTTGTGTGTGTACAGTAGCCGTGTTTTTCTGCTCAGTACCCGAGCATGATGAGGAACTCGGCCATCTCGTAGCTCCCGCTGCTGCATGCGGCCATGAGCGGTGTTTTGTAGAAACGGTCTCTGATGTCCACGGGGAGACGCTGACTGAACGCTAAACACAGCGACTCAAAGTCTCCGGTTCGGACACAGCGGTTGATGTTGGTGTAGATCTTCTGCGGCTCGTCCACGTACCAGGCCGAGTCGTCCTCCACGGGGTGAGAAGGCGGACGGTCACGGTCGAATCGCTTCGTATCGGTGAACGGCTGATAACTCTCAATCATGAACTGTGGCCCGCCGTCTGGTCTTTTCTCCATGATGTCAGGAGGAAGTGTGCAGATGGGCAGAGGAACCACAGACTTCCCTTTCTTCTTCTTCCCTTTCCCACCCTTTCTGCCTTTCCCACCTTTCTTCTTCTTCGTCTTGGGCTCGTAGGACGACAGGACGAACGCTTTCTGAAGGTACTGCAGTCCCTTGAAGAAGTCGCTGATGTTAATCACACCTTCATGCTTCTTGTCGTGGTCAGCGATGATCTTCTGCAGGTGCTCCGGATCCATGGGAGCGTGATGTTCCTGCAGGACGTACGCAAACTTCTCCCTCGAGACTTTCTCCACAGGACCGTCGGCCTCCTCGGCGAGCTGGAAGGCGTTCCTCAGTGCTTCTTCATGTTCACATGACCAGTCGTGCAGCGTGAGAGCCCAGAGCTCGTTGGGATTAACCACGCCGGGTTTGGAGAACTTTGTAAACACTCGCTCTGCCTTCTGCAGCTCCTTCAGCGCCGTCTTGTGGCCGTGAGCTTTTGCAATCTGACGTGGAACCAAACCGTTCATGTTCTTCAGCTTCGGGTTGCATCCTGGAGGTGAAGTAGATTACTCTCATTAGTTACAGTTAGAGAGAGTGTGAATAATGACAGAACTGATGCTCTGTAACACACCTCTCTGTGCCAGAAACCTGCAGCACTCAGTGTGACCTCCAGCTGCAGACACATGCAGAGCCGAGTTTCCCTCCACACACACCGCGCTGAAATCAGCCTGGTACGCTGACAACACCCGCAACACCTAATAAACAACAATATAATAATGATATACTGTTAAATAATCAGCCTGGACACTGACAGCTCCAACACTAGCTCGCAAATTATTTTTTCAAAGAATCATAACAAACATAATAATATAGTAACATCGTAATAATAACTCAATTATGTATGCAGAAGTATATGAAGAAGAATCCTGGCACAGTGTTTTATTATTTTACAGTACAGATTATTTTACAGATCGGATTATTTTACAGATCGGATTATTTTACAGATCGGATTATTTTACAGTCTCTTGCCTGGAAGAATCCTCCGGCTGCAGCCAGCTGAGCGGCGTTCTGCTGCTGTTTATCCGCCGTGTTCGGGTTTCCTCCTCTCTGCAGGATGTGTCTCACTAATGCCACGGAGCCGGCCCTCGCCGCCTCCATCAGAGCCGTCCGCCCTGTTACCTGCGCGCACACACACACACACACACACACACACACACACACACACAGAGACTAGCTCAAAAAGACTAATAAAAGTCAACGGAATTTCTTTTACCCATTTATCCTTATTAAAAATGCTAGCATCTACAAATATATATGAATATGCAAAAATATGCAAAACTGCATTTTCTTATATTCTTGATGAGTTTACATGGCAATAATGAATCCTGTTAGGATATAATGTAAATAAAATTTGTTATGAGAGAATAAAATTTCCTGGAGTTGTAATTTTACGACAATGTTTTCCTCAGATTTTTAATAATTAGCATATATTAGCATATTGTTCTGTGATTGGTTTGAGTTTTGTGATCATAAACAGTGCATGTGTAGTTTCAGCCGTCTAAGAGGAGTTCAGAGGGTTTAAATATTGTAAATATTCATGTTGGAATTGTATTTTATCAGAGTTACACGTTCAGTAGAAGGAGAGACCTGATCGGTGGCGTTGGGATCGGCTCCGCCCTCTAAAATCCTGATGCAGATGTTCTCACACTCGCTGGCGTGCTCACAGGCGAGCAGGAACACCGGTTTCCCCGCGTTGGACACGTTGTTGACGTCTGCTTTGTTGCTGAGCGCCACCTGCAGGCAGCGTGTGTGCCTCTGCGACGGAGAGATGCAATAAAACAGCACTCCTGCACAGTGAGACACACAGGAGACAACAATTACAATAATCATAATAATAAAGATCTCAAGAGTTCTAAAGAACCCAGCGCACCTTTCCCCTCGTTATCCACCAGGTTCATGTCAGCGTGGTTCTTCGCCAGGAGAGCCAGCATAGCGTCATGGCCGAGTTCTGCGGCGAGTATCACCGGAGTGCGTCCTCTCTTATCCTGGACATCAGGGTGAGCTCCCAGAGACAGGAGGAGCTCAGCCATGTCCAGGTCATTGGAGATGGAGGTCTGGTGAAGGACACCGGTTCCCTCGCTCGGTTCAGTCAGGCTGATCAGGTTGGGCACACCGAGACACACCATCTTCTCCACCTGAGCTTTATTTCCCTCCCGCACTAACTGCAGGAGCTTGTAGATCTGAAGAACCTCCAGACGACCCTCAGCCACTGCACTCTTCATCATCATCGTCATCGTCGTTATCGTCTCCGCTCCACCTCTTTCAGACATCTGAACATCCAGAGAGAGAGAAGCAGGGGGCAATACTCAGTCCAGAAGATCATCATTACACCTCGTCTTTACATTCCACATTTCTGCTTTAAATCAGAAGCATCTGAGAAGTTCTGAGATCATCAACATATATCCATAATCTACTACAGGCTCCGCCCCTTTCTGTTCTGCAGTGCATGATGGGAAGTTTAGTCCATGCTCTTATCTGGGACCTGTGGCAGGATAACACACCGGGTTCCTTTGTCTACTCACAGCCCTGAAAACCTTCTTTCTTTCTCTTTCCTTCTCTTCCTCATTCTTTCCCCTGTATTTCTCCCTTTCTTTCTCTTTTCTCCTGTTTGTTTTCTCCTCTGTTTTCTTTCTTCCTTTCTCTCTTCACATATGGAAAATCACTATATATTTCAAACTATATTTATACAATGTATGCAAATAGTTTTTAGAAAATGTCCATGTTGATGTTTATTGGAGAATAAATTGCAGTATAAATAATGAGTTTTGTTCTGATTGATTAATATATAAATATACACATTTATTTACACGTACATATTTTACCATGAAGGAACTCTGTGCTTACATACAGACATACATACACAATTCCTCTCTCTCTCTCTCTCTCTCTCTCTCTCTCTCTTTAAATCCCTTTCCTTCTCTTTCATCTCCCACTCATCTTCCTGTCCTTCTTTCTCTATAGCCTTTATTTCCTTCCTCACTTTCAGCTCCATTGAAGCACAGATTCTTCATTAAATGCAGGTTTTTATTTCAGGGTTAGAGCTTAAGCGTAATCGGTCACTTTTCATTTACTGGATTTAATGTAAATCTCTGTAACCTGCACAAAAAAATACATTTAAACTAAGAAAAGTGCTGTGTGCTAATAAGAAATCGGCAGTTTATCTGGTTTGGGTTTGTGTAGATGGAAAGTTCAGGTATAAACAGCAATAATTTGTTAGATAAATAAATATAATATCAGCTTGTGAAGCAGAAAGTGTGTAATGATCAGAATGACTCACGCTGCTGTGACGGCGGGGGAACAGAGCGTTCACACTGCACTTATCCCGGGATAAATCAGACAGAAATGCTGAGTCTGTGGGAGACAGTCTGATCCACAGTCTGATCCACTCTGCTGCACTTAAACACAGCCTGGAGTGTGTGTAGTGTTGAATTGGTCTCCATGGCAACAGCAGGCGGTTTCTAGAACAGGATTTATCACCCAGGCCTGCTGTCAGGAAGCTGTCTGAGCTCTCACTGCAGATCACTGCAGGGGATCAGGGGATCAGTGGATCAGGGGATCAGGGGATCAGGAGATCAGTGGATCAGGGGACCAGTGGATCAGGGGATCAGTGGATCAGGGGATCAGGAGATCAGTGGATCAGTGGATCAGTGGATCAGTGGATCAGGTCTAACCCCTGACCTCTGTGTGCGCTAATGTGTGTGTCTGTGTCTGAGATATGAGAAATAAAAGCTTCACAGAAAACACATCAACTTCACATGTAATGGATTTTCCACATGTAGTGAGTTCATATTTTATTTTCACACGTGATCACAGTCTATTCTTCACATCACCGCGTGTGAATATGCAGTTTTATTATAATCTATCATAAATAAACTTTATAAATAAGAATTGTTTAAACTGATAAACGCTTACAGTGTTCAGTGACTCGGATATAGAAGAGTTATAAACTCAGCTTGTGTTTAACTTTATTCATGCTAAAAGATCTTTTCAGACTTTTCTGTTTTAGATTAGATGGACTTTTAACCGGAGCGCGCGCGCTAAAGCTTTCGTACAAACTCGGCACTTTTCGGAAAGCCGAAGCGTCTCGTGCTAATAATAATAATAATAATAATAATAATAATAATAATAATAATGTTATGCCCTTGTTTTTTAATCATTATTAGTTTTTTTTTAAAAATATATTTAATCGTAAAATTGTAAAATTACAGCCGCTCAAACCCGGAAGTAGGAAATTCAGAGCGCTTTGAACACACGCACACGCTGACTTCCGCCCTTCCTGTCTTTTGACCAATGAGAGCGCGGCATGGTTTACCTTTCACCTCCAGTCCATGTTCCACTTACCACACCACTTACCACACCACACACACACCACCGACACACCGCCCACCACACACACACACACACACACACACACACGCACGCGCACACACGCACACAGAGGGGAACATGGAGCAGAAGAAGATCCTGTGTGTCGGTTTGGTGTGTTTGGACATCATTAACGTGGTGGAGAAGTTTCCGGAAGAGGACACGGACACCAGGTTTCTATACTGAGTAAAGTAATGGAGGAATGTCAGTGCGTGTTGTGTGCTTTGCTCTGCGGAGAGCGGAGTCAGGGCTAAAGTTCAGCTCGTGCTGCTGTGTGCATGTTAAAGGTTCAGAAAAACTCGCGGTTTTGCAGAGAAGCTGATGACTGCTGCCGTGGAGCTGAGCGCTGCAAACCTCATGTAGATAACAGCTAATATAACCTTAACATAGCCCTGTGACCTCCAGTCTGCAGTGTGCACAGTGCAGACCTGAGCAATGTCAGGAAGACTTAACAGGGTGACACTGTTATAACTCATTATAACACTCTCATAAATGTTTAAAGCCTCCTGCTCATGCAGCTTTCACAAGCTTGGATGTGAAATAATGAAGGAATGAATGATGTGATTAATAAACTCAAGCCACACACTGATCACTGTGGCCTTTGCAGTTCATTCATCCGAAACCGAATGTGGGCGGGGCCTGATCTCTGCTAAAGCGCCCAGGAGACACGCCCCCTCACAGCCCCGTCCAGTGACGTCATTGTTGATGTCAGAGAGTGGGTTATACGCTCCAGAAAAAATTTCAAATTTATGTTAAAAATGAGTAGATGTGATTTTCTGATCAGAGCTCGTATATGGACAGAACTCCATTAAATGTGTGTGTGTGTGCGTGTGTGTGTGCGTGTGTGTGTGCGTGTGTGTGTGTGTGTGTGTGTTGCAGGTGTGTGTCTCAGAGGTGGCAGCGAGGTGGGAACGCCTCGAACTCCTGCACGGTTCTGTCTCTGCTCGGTGCTCCCTGCGCCTTCATGGGGTCTCTGGCTGCAGGACCAATTGCTGAGTAAGTGCTCTTCATTAACCCTGTGATCTGATCTCTAACTGTACCATAATATACCATACCATAATATACTGTACCATACCATAATATACCATACCATAATATACCATAATATACTGTAAAATAACATACTGTACCATCCATACATACTGTGCTGTACTGGGCACAGGGCACTTTTTTACAAGGATTTTACAAGGAGTGTGTGTGAGTGTGTGTGAGTGTGTGTGAGTGTGTGTGAGTGTGTGTGAGTGTGTGTGAGTGCACGTGTGTGAGTGTGTGAGTGTGTGAGTGCGCGTGTGTGTGTGTGTGTGTTAAATACACTCTTAAATACTTTGTTCACTTCAGCTTCATCCTGAATGATTTTAAAATGTACCACATTGACGTGTCTCTTGTTACTGAGCATGCTCAGTGCTCATGCCCCGCCTCCGTCGTCATCAGCAACCAGAGCAGCGGCACACGCACCATCCTGCACATGAACAGGTTTGTGTGTGTGTGTGTGTGTGAGTGTGTGTGTGTGTGTGTGTGTGTGTGAGTGTGTGTGCACGTGTTCTTGCTTGCTGTCCAGATGTCTGAAGAGAAACATCTACACTTCTTCACACACACACACGGGTCCTGTTCCAATCCTGCTGTTCATGCGCCCTTGTCCACTTCCCCTTGATTGAGTGCACTTGTCCATCGTAAGGGCCGCTCTCTGTAGTTCATCAGATGAGCGTTAGATGAGGATGAAGTCGATGGTGATGTCACAGTTTGTAATCAGAAACACTTGAGTGAACCTTTGATTAGCTAGTTAGAGACATAGATTGCTAGTAAGCTAGTTAATTTCATTAGCATGCTAGTTACAGACATAGGTTGCTAGTAAGCTAGTTAATTTACGGCGTAAGTGTAAAATACTTTATAAAACACTAATGGAGCTGCGCTGTGCTAGTTAGAAAGCTAGATAATTAACAAAAAGAAAATTAAGCCGGCTAATATGTGTGATAGCAAATGCTAATTAAAAACAGCATTTTATTGCAGTTAGTAAATTAGTTAGTTAGCACACTGGCTAGTTAGTTAGCAAGAAATAGTACTCTGCTAGTTAATTAGAACACTAGCTACTCTAGCATGTCAGTGAGTTAGCGAGCTCAGGGAGTAAATCTGAGAGGAAACTCACTTCAGCTAAAGCGTTCAGTTCACTTCCCCTACACACTCGTCCCCTTGGAAGTGCACACTCAAGCAGCGAAGTGGACTGATGCTTACTTCTGAGTGGTGAAGGGAAGTTAGCATGTGTGCTAACATGAATATGGGAAAGCAGGAACATCCTGGTGAATAATCCCGCTGCAGTTCTCCATGTTAGCACTAGGTGGCGCAGTGATGCGTACGCTAACTTAATAAACCTGACCTTGTGCTTTTCTCTATGTTGTTAGCTTCATCGTGGGTGATTTTAGCCGCCGCGGTGTGGATATTTCTGGTGTAGCGTGGCAGCAGTGTGGCGAGACGCCGTGTGCGTGTTGTATTGTTTGTCAAAAGTCGGGTTCTCGCACCGTGGTTCTCTATGACACGTAAGATGTTAATAACAATAAAAATAATCTGAAATGATCTCGACAATCACATGACCATCATATGCTAATATGTGACGATCAGTCCTCTGTAGGCCTGCGCTAATCAGGATAACCATATTCCAGAGGAGAGCAGACCTGTATCTGCTAGCTAACAGGTGGCTAGCATTGGTTAGCTAGCATTATTTAGCGTTAATCAGTGTTGTACGTCAGTATTGTCGTAAACAGAAGGTTATTAAAAGCCTGCAGTGGAACTGAATTAATTCACTCTAATTAACAGTGTTAACAAATCACTATGCTAATTCATATGCTAATTCATATGCTAATCAGCTACATTTGTTCCTAATTGAACTGTTGTAGATTAAATAATAATTTCATAATTAATTTTAAATCTAATTATTTCCTAAGATGTATTTTTAAATGTTTATTGTTTATCAGACACAAAAGCACAAACACACACAGGCTCTTGACATTAAAATAATTAAAAATAATAACAGTTATAAACAATACTTTTAATGTTATTCTTTATAGTAATTAACGATTACCATAAACGATTAACGATGACTATAAACGATTAACGATTACCATAAACGATTAACGATTACTATAAACGATTAACGATTAACGATGACTATAAACGATTAACGATGACTATAAACGATTAACGATAACCATAAACGATTAACGATTACTATAAACGATTAACGATTAACGATGACTATAAACGATTAACGATAACCATAAACGATTAACGATGACTATAAACGATTAACGATGACTATAAACGATTAACGAT
>CM075012.1:27422196-27435254 GCA_037576675.1 Pangasius sanitwongsei | reverse complement strand
TCCGTGGAGATCGAGAAAACCCGCCCCTCGCTCTATCAGCTCTTCCCCCATGGAGACGTGGTACAGTCCGACTTTACCGCAGTCCGACTTTACCGCAGTCCGACTTTACTGCTGTCCGACTTTACCGCAGTCCGACTTTACCGCAGTCCGACTTTACTGCATTACGTTAAGTATTTTAAAACGATAAACCTGTATGTTCCTGTGTGTCGTGCAGGTGTTTGTGAGTAAAGACGTGGCGATGCATTTCGGGTTTCAGTCGGCGTCCAGTGCGGTGAAGGGGTTTTACAGCCGTGTGAAAGACGGGTAAGAAATAAACCGTCTGTAGCCGGAACAGATTGAGACCCACTGCTCTAGAGGGAAATATATATATTCAGCTTTATTTTTTATTTACAGACTGTAATAAAATGTTGCTTTCTGTGTTTTAACGAAGACAGACTTCACCTGGAATTTAACTGATAGTGGAATTAGATTTATTTATAAAGCAGACTACAGAATATCAGAAAGCGGTGATGTACTTTATTCTCCACTAGATGTCACTACAGAGCTATGATTCTACATCCCCGCTGCGTAATAAAGTCTGTTTCAAAAATCTGATTGCCATAAACCGGTGTTTCTATAAAGTGAAAGTGCACTCTGTGTGTAACTCGCAAAATGAGCCAGGAGCCCATTAAATCTCACACTGCTGCATTATTTCTGATCATATACGGAGTAAACGGTGTGTGAACAGGAGATTCAGATTCAGTTTCAGTTCTACGTGATGATTTATGTGTGAGCTCCTGCGCTCAGGGCTGTGCTGATCTGTGCCTGGGCGGAGGAAGGCGCCGACGCAATGGGTCCTGATGGTGCTGTACTGCACTCCGACGCTTTCCCTCCTGAGAACCTGGTGGACACACTGGGAGCTGGAGACACGTTCAACGCCTCGGTCATTTTGAGCCTGTGTAACGGTAATATGTGTTTAATATGTGTTCAGTCAGGAATAAAACACACCGGGGCCTGCTGTTATAGGAAAACAATCCACACTGCAGAGGCAGTTCTGACAGCAGTGCAGCTGCAAATCACTGCTGTATGATGATGTGCTGAAGTTTTCTGTAAGGAGATTGTATGTTTATGTAACATGTATGGAAGGAGTCTCCAGTGTCAGCGCTTTGTAACAGTCAGAGGTGAAGCTGTAACTTTAAGTTTTCCGACATCTTCAGGACAGAGGAGTTTACGCTTCTTTGCGGTTTCTCAGTAACGTGCGTAACAAGCTGCGTGGTTTTTTTTTTTTTCTGTAATTAACTTGAAGAGAGAAAAAAGAGACGCAGGTGAGGGAGCGACTGTTTATAGCTGCTATAACGCTGTCAATTGTTTTAAATTGTAATCAACACACACACACACACACACAGTTTATTACTTATTTGTCAACACTAAAATGATTCTGATTCTGATTGACTCCAGCGAATCACAGTTTGCCTCTAATTACATATTCATGAGCTGTGAAATTGATTGGTTCTTTAATTCGGCTCTATATTAATGTGATCTGAAACATCATCACTGAGATCCAAAGCTTTGAGGATTTTTAGGGTCGGTGATGTGATGCTTATTAACGAAGCAGTTGTCAATCAAGCGTCTCTCCTGGATATGCAAATTTGCCGACTCGGGGTGACGCCCACACAGCCGAGCGGAAACACAGACGTGGTTTATAATAATAATAATAATAATAATATATCCCATGTGTTTGGAATTGAAAGTGAGTGAAGAAGTGAGTGAAGTGTTGTTTTCCGCTCCCTCTCTCCTGCAGGAGGGTCTTTACAGGAAGCGCTCACATTTGGCTGCCAGATTGCGGGAAAGAAATGCGGCGTTCACGGCTACGACGGGATCATTCAGCGAAAACAGAGCTGAAGATGCAGATGTTCAGGAAAAAAATTCTTCTTTTTTTTTTTTTTTTTTAGAAACGCCACATTCCTGCAGCTTTAACAGCATAAATATAGAAATATATAATCTTTACATTAATGAGGCTTTAATTCGTAAGCTTTCTGGGCTTCGTCCAAATCTGCCTTTATAACACTCCCTCGTACACTTGCCCTTAGCTGAGTTCCCTTTTAAGGGCATAAGGGGACGATGAGGGATGAAGGACGTAGCATCACTGTGGACTTCAGGAAGAATGAGTGATCAAAATTTGCTAGTTAGCGAGCTTAAATGTGAACATTAGCAAGAACAAAATCATACTTATAATATCCAAGAATATTTGATTCCTCTGGTGATGATGTCACTATATCTGCTTTAGCTAATTATCCAAATGCTAAATAAGTAAATATCCAGTGAACTAATTAGCATGCTAATCAGCTGTCATGCTAGCTGGTACATGAGCGAGCTGATATGACTCTGTACCGAGTGTAAAGAGCCCTGAGCAGAACGTGTCCCTGCACTCAGCTGCTGCACGAGGATTTAGGTCCAGCTCGGTTTGTCAGGACGCCAGCCAGCTGCAGTGCATTGTGGGAATTTATAAAAACACTGGATATTCAACACTGTTTAAAAAAATGGGCCAAATCTATTAATTCATCTTCTTTACATTCCACTGAATACGTGAGGAAATTTACACTTGAAGTATTAATTAAAAGAATAAAAATAAATATCAAATAGTGTTTGCTCTGTTTTCAGCAGCTTAAAATCACACACACAAGCTTCAGTTCCATAATAATAATAATAATAATAATAATAATGGTGATGACGATGATGAAGAAAGGAGCATGAGAAATACAAGAATAAAAGTAAATAAAAGCAAAACAAATAATTAACAGTTTGAATGAAAATAAAATTAAAACAGACGCGATCTCGCTCTGTAAATCATTTCATTCCATAACTGTGTGTGTGTGTGTGTGTAAAGTGAACAAGTGTGTGTGTGTGTGTGTGTGTAAAGTGAAAAAGTGTGTGTGTGTAAAGTGTACAAGTGTGTGTTATAAATGTAATTTAATTAAAGTTGAATTTGTTTTGTGTTTTCCATATCTGTATTATATTCAATGAAGAATCTTAATTAAACAAAAACAAACAAACAAGGCGTCGTCTCTGACTGGAACACGAGCTTCATCCTCATCATCCTCACACACACACACACACACACACACACACACACACACACACACACACACACTCCTCCCTGCGTGGTGCACTGTGTAGTGAGCAGGGTGTGTTCTGTACCTATCAGAGTTTACACAGAGGGAGTAAAGTGGTCACATTATTAGATAAATAAACTCCAGAGTGTTTTCAGCTCCCCATGACATCACACACACACACACACACACACACACACACACACACACACACATACAGTGTCATTTCCTTCTTTCCAGTAATACAGACGTTAGTTATTAGAGCTGTAAAGCTGAAGCTCGGCGCTGCGCTTCATTACAGTGGAGAAGTGATGCAGTGGTGCGATAATAAATTCCTGGTGCGATAACCGTCCAATCAGATAGCAGGCTTTTTATTACATCACAGTATCTTTATTACATCTATATTAAACTCCATTTAACAATCATATTTATTAATCTGCTGTTTTCACTTTCACCTGGCTGCATAAATCAGACAGGATATGACATCATCTTCATAAAGACGCTAAACCGCAGCTTAGCTAACTGCTAGTTACAGTGCATCGATATCGCTGTAGCGTCGGTTGCTATGGAAACGATTCCTGATCAAATGCGGGGAGAAGACACAGTTGATGATGTAATATTACTGTGATGTCATGGTGAGCATTAACTTTATAAATATTTCAGATGTCTTTATTGCGATATATCGTCCCATCCCTGGATTTTATTTTTTTCTGCAAAGTTTATACGTTTTAAGAATTTATTTAAACGAATATTAAAAATATTAAATTAATATTAATATTAAAAAACAGTGCATGTCAAATTAATAATTAAATGTTTTTATATTTCATATTTGTATTTATTACATTTATATTTTTGTATAATTTTAAATGTCTCAATTATATTTCATAATAACTTGTGGAGTTTATTTATTTATAAATGTATTTAAACGTGTAGTGAAATCACACGCAGCAAGTGTGAGTGTGTGAGTGAGTGTGTGAGTGTGTGTGTGAGTGTGAGTGTGGGTGTGTGTGTGAGTGTGTGAGTGTGGGTGTGTGAGTGTGGGTGTGTGAGTGTGAGTGTGTGTGTGTGAGTGTGGGTGTGTGTGTGTGAGTGTGTGAGTGTGAGTGTGTGTGTGTGTGAGTGTGGGTGTGTGTGTGTGAGTGTGAGTGTGAGTGTGTGAGTGTGAGTGTGTGTGTGTGAGTGTGGGTGTGTGAGTGTGAGTGTGTGTGTGTGAGTGTGGGTGTGTGTGTGTGAGTGTGTGAGTGTGGGTGTGTGAGTGTGTGTGTGTGTGTGTGTGTGTGTGAGTGTGTGTGTGAGTGAGTGTGGGTGTGTGAGTGAGTGTGGGTGTGTGAGTGTGTGTGTGTGAGTGTGTGTGTGTGAGTGTGTGTGTGAGTGTGTGTGTGAGTGTGTGAGTGTGTGTGTGAGATATTCATACAGAAACATTTCTCTTTCCATAAACGACTCTTCTGGCTCACACACTGGAAAATCCGGCGTGTGTGTACAAAGGCAACAAAAGCGAGCGCGTGTTTTCCGTCTGCAACACGGTTTGATTGTGTGTGTGTGTGTGTTTTTATCTGAGAGCTCGTGTGGAGAGTTTTTAAACACGAACAGCTGTGAAAACTCACTGGCCGTCACATTTTAGTGAGCCGAGCTGCTTTCTTTCCCGTTTAACGAACACACTGTGGCTCTGCTCGGGTTACAGGGTCGACGGCTGCGTCCCAAACGCCTACGCAGTGTATTCTGACTGTAAGCGTAGGACGGTGTGTGTGTGTGTGTGTGTGTGTGTGTGTGTGCATATACTGGATCACAGAGAACATGGGGTACCATAACTTTTACACTTTACAACATGCATGAGGAGATTGTGGCCTGCTAGCCTGCTAGCTAACCGAGTAACTAGCGGTTCCTATGAGATTGATGATAGCTGATGACGTACTTCACTTCATGTGTTTTTCACTAAAAAACAAAGAAAACAAATAATTCATTACGATAAAAAAGCATTCATTCACTTTCAGTAAGCCTTATTCCAGGCTAATCCTAATGCTAAACGTCCTTATAGTCGCTTTAAATTACTCTACATCATGTACAATAAGTAGCTACGGTTAATATTCTTACTATCTTTAAAAAAAATAAAATAAATAAAATCCATGATCTTTCCTAATCTGAATAATATTTACATGACCCTATTTTAATTTTTTTTAATGAATAAACAAAACATTTAACATTTTTTTGAGGGCTTTTATCCTCTAAACCAAGACATGGGCATTTAATATAAAGTCTGAACTAAAATCAGTTCATTAAAATATTTTTATTTTAATATTAACACTGACGACTCGTCTGAACCCTCGTGGATTTCTGATCATTTTCCAAAACGTAGGAAATGAAGCGGAATATTCCAGGACTTTTCCAGGATTTTGGAAAAGGAAGCGTTAACTCCGCGTGTTGCTTCTTTCTCGGTGTGAAAGTTCAGCTGATTTGAACCCAGGACAGATCCAAGGCCACGCCCACAAGAGGCGGAGCTGTGTAAAATTAAATATCTTTATTTAACACATGTGCTGCCAACAAACACATTCAGAGTCACAGGTTAAACCGCGAGGAGCCGTCACACGTCACGCGTGCTTCAGCTATTCAGCCTCAGTTTCCACCGTCTACAAAGTGAATGTGTTTTCTGAGGGAAAGAGTCAAAATAATAATAATAATAATAATAATAATAATAATAATAATAATAATAATAATACCAGCTCGTAATGCAGAATAGCGAGAGCAGCGTGACGCATCACTCGACGCGAGGGTTTAGCGGAAACATCTTCTCTCGTTACAAACAGTTAGTGATGATGTCAGCTTTGGAATTTTTCATAAAAAAACAAACAAAAACAAAAACAATGTTCTATTGATGCTAATTCTCTTTACAGGCGCTTTAAACTTGCACTCACAATTTCTTTGGATTTCAGCTGTAAGCACTTTCTCACTGTCTCATTACCAAACCAGGTCATACAAAGATGCTAATGCTAGTGCTAAAGCTAATTCTCTTCATAGGCACTTTAAAGCTGAAATGCATGAAGGGAGAATCTCGATGTTTTGTTCTGGTTGCTCTGACATCATGTGAAATATTTATTTTTTCTGCATTGACCGTCCTGGATTTAAGAGAACGCTCTCGACTCAGTGCTAATGCTAGTGGTAACAGTCTTAATGCTAACATTAATGATAAAACACTTTATCGGCCCTTTAAAGTTGTTGTCGTTTTGGCTTCATATGTATTATATTCATTATTGTCTCTAATGCTAATATCCTTTATCAGCCCTTTAAAGTCATAGTTATGGTTGTTTTGCTGTAGCCATTTTTTTTAAAGCTGCATTGAGAGATAATGTAATAAAAGAATGCTAATGCTAATGTTACTTATAGGTGCTTTAATGTTGATTCACATTGAGAAACAGTAACTATTCTGTCAGATGAAGTGAAATGGAGTTAAATTACAAGCCTGAAAATGGTCTTTTATTTATTTATTTATTTATTTATTTATCGTCGCCTTTAAATATTCACCTCTTTTATTTATCCTGAAAACGTATTTTGTTGTTTTTTATTAAAACCTCATTTTTAATTCTTTGACAGATCTTGTGTGTATTATATTGTGTTTTCTTTTTTCTTTAATGTTCATTGATGGTGATGGTTTCCATAGTTACCAGCCAACGTAAAGCAATTTTTTTGGCTCTTCTTTCCAAACACACACACACACACACACAAACACACACACACACACACACACACACTTTATCAGGTGAGCGCTAGGCATGTGCCGCTAATCAGTTGTACGATATATTTATCCTGTACATCATTACTATCGTAGCATAAACACAAGTCTTCTTAATGTCCTCATTTCAGACATTTTGTTTTTTTCCCCATAATTCTGTTCACCACAGACGTTAGAGGTTAAAAAACATGGCTGTCAGAACTGTCTCTCTGACTGAGGAACATATTAGCATGCTAACATGTGCGCTAACTGCTGACTCTCAGTGAATATTTTCTTTCCTGCTCTGATTAGCAGTCAGATTTGTGTTTGTAGATCCACAGAAGCACTTTTCATGGTTGCATGTCGCTAGCTAACATGTAGGACTTGCTAGTGTTAGCTATGCTAGTTAACTTGTTCTTTGCTACAAGAGCTAATCCTGTGCTTGTATTTTCCGCTGCATAATCTATTCCATATTTTGTGTGTGTTTTTTTTAAAATTTTTATTAACATAGCACGTTTTGTTTGAAAATTTAAACTTTCTGAGAGCTGATTTTCTCACTATAGTGGAAAACATAGAAGTTGAGTTTGCGGTCAAGGCTAACTGTAATTACAGCATAAATTTAGTCATATGGAGTCTTTCTTTTAGTAATTTTCCAACACATCTGAGGTAAATGTTGACGTTCCGGATAATTCTGTCTCGTTTCCACTCTCACTGTGTCCTTATAAAGTGTGTATAAATGACTAAATGACTCCACGGCTACATGCTAGCTAGCAAAAGAAGTTTTTTTTCTAGTGAATCCCAGATGAGGCGCTGCTCAGAAGTTTATCCGCGCTCAAAAAGCTGATCAATGACAATAAAGATACAATATTATGATAAACCTAATGCTAATTAATAAACGATTGTGATGGGATATTGTGATTAACGATATCGGCACACGAACTGTAGCGAGAGTCTTAGCCTACTTTTATACTGAAAGTGAAAAATGATTCATAACACTGTGTGATTTATATAAAATCTGAAATAATTTTCATATCAATAATAATAATAATAAAATAATAATATTAATAACAATAATAATAAAAAACAGTAGTTTCTGTAAAAAACACGTCTCCAAAAGGTCAAAAGGAAAGAGTAAATATAATGGATTGAATTAAATCCTCTTCTGAATTCAGGAGTTCACACAAGAACAGAATCACAGAAAGGTGTGTGAACGTGTCCACGGTGCGACTCGGGAGGTCGAGGCTCGGCCCCGTCGTTGAGAAATCTCAGGGTTATGAGTAATCCTCGTAGAGCAGAACGCCGCTGAACATGGTGAGAGGTTCGACCGAGTGCGCCAGTTTCCCCATCACCAGGTCCACACACACCGTGTCGTGCATCTGCAGCGGCAGGATGATGTTGAACACGGCCAGGGATCCGGGCGTCGGCTTCGTCTCTGCCACCGGCTTGTTCTCCAGGCCCTCGGGCTGATACCCGGCCGAGTCCACGCGCGCCATCCCGTAGTTCGACTTGGACAGAACCGCTTCGATCTTCTCGTTCTTGTGGCCCGTCAGAACGGCGCTGAAGAAGTAATGACCATCCCGAGGAGCCGTGAAGATTCCTGCAGGACGAGAACAACGCTCAGGATCAGCGTCTTCGGTAACATAATAAGTAAGGAATAAAACACTTGGGGGTGTGCTGCTATAGAGAAATAATCCACGACAGCGTGGTGTGATGAAGCAGAGTTACTGTTATCACCCCAAACACAAGCATTTTCCTATAACAGGAAATGTTTACATATTAATTACACAATTAAATAACTAAAATCTAAAAACTTTGCTCTATATAAAATGAATTAAAATAATATAAAATTTGCTTAAAACGATTAACATAAAATATAAAAAACTCTTGATAAATAAACTTTGAATTTAAATGTTTTAAATCCTGTTATAATCATGTACGTTTATTAAATAATAAATAAATAATGAATAATAAATAATAACAGCAGTTGAATTTCTGGCTGGTGGTTTTACCTGTTCGTGGATCGTAAAAGTCTCCTTTATTCACAAAGATTTTATCAAACACTATGGTTCCGGATGAAGTCATCGGGTTCGTGAGCGCGGCCGAGAACGACACCTGAGGAACGTTAGCATCGACGCCTGGGAGACCTGGAGCACAAAATAACGCAAAATTAACATATTTTAATATCGTACTAATTTACGTCTCAGGATACAGAAGCACAAAGTTACAGTTTTCTCTTTACTCTACAGCGTGTGTGTCCCGAAACACAAACCCTTCTTCTAGTAAACACTGGCGTCACACACACACACACACACACACACACACACATTACTAATGACCCTTAGCTGCAGTTCTAATCTGATAAGGAACATCTGCTACGTCTAAAATAGCCTCAGGGCTCCAGAGGGATTTTTTGGAAAATAAAAATAAAGCTCGTACCTCGTTCTCCTCTGAGACCTGAAACAGAAAAAATGAATTGTGAGTGTGTTTATTTACATTACTCTCATTAAAACTCTTTATAAAGGTCATTTTATTTTTATTTCTGCCCTTTTTTCTGCAAAACACACCATCACAGTATGATTCCCAGTTTATTTTCTTTAAATAATGTACTATTAAGAATACTTGAAATCTTACTGCTGCAATTATTTATGTATTATTTATCGAAACAACTAACTTAGTTTAACTAATTTATTACTTATTTCTTTATTTCTTTAGTGTCATGATTTTTTTTTTTACCTGGTGGTCCTCTTGGTCCTTCCACACCTGGTTTACCAGGTGGTCCTTGAGGTCCTTGTGGTCCAGCAAATCCTGGAAGTCCTGGAAATCCTCTCTCACCTGTCTCTCCCTGAGGACCCGGGGGTCCAGGCAGACCTGAAATCAGGAGTCTCAGCGTTAACAATGACCTTTTACCCACTTCAACTTAAAAACGCCTCTGTCTGTGTTTGGACATCTGATCCAGAAGAGGGTGAAGTGAAGCTATTTCCTGTTTATATAATGACTGCAGGAACTGATGAAGAAACGTTACACCTTCTCTGTACAGCTTTATCTAAAAAAAGAAAGTCAGATTTAGCTTGTACCAGAATAAAAGGTAAAAAAATGTGGAATTTAATTCATAATTCATTACGGGAAAATAATCAACTTCAGGGAGGTAACAGTAACTAGGTCTTTAACGTCAGATAGCTATGGCTATGGGATAACGCTGAAATTAGCTAAGGTGTCCGATTAGCTCGTTAGTGGCTAGCGCATCTAATGTTGCGTAATTAAAGACAGTATTTCCTGTGATGCTCTTTAGTAAAAATGAAAAAGAAAGCCTGGCAATGATGTCATATGATTCCGCTTGTGATTGGCTGATTAGATCCCTGGCAAGAATATAAACAATAAACAATACTGATGGAAATGTAACCCTGGTGCTTAAGGATTCTCCTGATTCTCCTCATCTGTGTGTGCATAATGTCTATAAATATATTATCTTATATAAATTATGTGGTTTAAAGACAGACCTGTGAAGTCATGCTCCATCAGGCTCCTGAACTCCTTGAGAAGATGCTGCACTGAGGAGTTGAGCTGTTTGATCTTGCCATGGATGCCATCCAGATGTGTGCTCTCCATGGTGTCGATGAAGCTGCTGTGGTGGATCACGGTCATGTTCAGCCCGTTTACGCAGCTCCACAGGCCGGTCACGTGCTTGTTCAGTCCTTCTTTGATTTTCTGTAAGTTCTCAGATACAGAATCGAGTCGACCACAAACCCCTTCGAGTTTGGTGATCCTCTTGTCGAGGCCGTTGCCTGTTCTCTCTATAAAGTTGCTTCCGAAACGCTTGATGTCGCGATCGATGTTGTCGAAGCGCGTCTTACTGTCCTCGATGTGCTCTGTCACTTCCTGCTGGATCTTATCGAGCTCGGAGATGATCTTGTCCTTTGTGTTTCCCAGATCGGTGATAACGCTGTCGTGTTTCCGGACACTGTGCTCCAAACCTTTCAGAGTGTCGTTGATGGAGCTGAAGGTTAAAATGACTCCTGATAACTCGCCCTGGATTGATCCGAGGTTAGCGTTGTTGCTGCTGATCACACTGTGGCCATCGAGGGGTTTCTGAGGACCGTCCAGGTCTCCTGGTTCTGTTACTGGTCCTGTCGTAGTCTCCAAACAGATCTTGCATTTATGCACATCCTCTTTAAGTTTATTCACCTCCTCTTGCAGGGTGCTACACCCGCCCGAGCAACCTGAATCCACCTTGCCCTTTATGTAATTCATATCCGTTTGCCACTTATCCATGGCATGGTTCGTGATGTTCTTGAGCCTCCTCAGGTCATCTTGCACCGTCCTGCAAAGGTCCGATTGGCAGTTCTCAATTTCAGTAATGATACGAATGAAATGTTCACCGTTGTCACCGGTCACCTCTTTGATCTTGCGTACGTCATGGCTAAGATCGATCACTTTATCCAGCAGAGAGTCGCCGGAAACGGAGAGATCTTTGAGCCTCGTGTCAAATCTCTTGATCTCATCCTCGTTAGCAACAACCCTCCATTCCAGGGACTTGACTGTATCCGTATCTTCAGTGGGTCTAATTCCATTTCCTCCTGGGGGCCTTTTAGAACCAGGGCACGAAGAGCATTCGTTTATTCTCCGATCCATATGAGACGTGGCGTTCTGCAGCCGAGACAAGCGCTTGTCCAGATCAAACAAGGTTTCTTTCACGATCCCGATGTCCAGGACTATGTCTGTGATTCTGTTATCTTGAACATCGAGGTGAGCGTTGATCTCCTTGCGTAGGTCTATGAGGCCTTTTTGGAACAAATCCTTCAAATCATTCTCAATGTAGGCGCAGTTTTCTTCTGTCCTCTGCACTGTGCTGTTAATCCGTCTTTCCAAGTCTTCCAGGTAACTGTTCAGCGTATCCTCCGGTCTTCTCTGTCCTCCTCCACTTTCCCCTGCTCCTCCGAAACCTCCACCACCTCCCGTTCCTTGAAGCTCTTTCTCCAGACGATCCTCGAGACTGGTACATGTCTCGGAAGTCGACGTGATCTTCTTATCCATATCCCTGAGATTCGTCTCGAGATCCCGGATTTTATCACAACAGGTTTGAGATCGGCTCAGATCCCGACGCAGTCCATCCAGAACCTGGCGGTTCCGCTGTTCCAGGTCGTTGATCTTCTTTTCCAAAGCTGAGATCCTCTCTCTGTCCCTCTGCTGCTCTCTCTGCAGGTCGTCAACACCGGCTTGGCAAGCAGTGCAGGACAGAGAAACCCGACGTTCCAACTCGCGCAGGATTTCCTCCTTCAAAAAGTTGAATCTCCCTCCATCATGGCCGTCCAGATCATTCCCGCCTCTTCCGTTAACCAGGTGATTATTGATGCTATCGAGAGTTCTATCATGAGCCTGAGTCCGATTGTCCAGCTGATCCAGTTTGGTCTGGATGTTGTGAATCGTTTCCTTCATTTCAGGCTGAGCCGCGTCTGCTGGCGTTTTTCCACCGCTCGATCCGGGTTTTTTCATCTCCTCCTGAAACTTTTCGTTCATGGTGCGTAACGTTGACTGCAAATCATGAAGGTCTTTAGTCAAACGTTGGATTTTGTCCTCCATCTGTTTCATCTTGTCGCTGTCACCTCTCCCTAAACACACGACAAAATCATTAGTCATATAATATTTCTCAAATAATAATAATAAAGCTGTAGAGACATAGGTAGAGACAATAAAGCATAGTGCGTAACGTTTTTTACCAGGTATTTGGTCAATAAACTAAATGACTTTAGAATATAAAATGTACCACTCCCTCCGTTCTGTCCGTGTCCTGTGTGTCCCGGGTTGAAGGGCTTAGGCCACGGTCTCGCTGTGGACATCTGAGTGACAGATCCTCCGTTCCCGCCGCCGTTCTCTGTGTTACAGTCCTCTCCACTGTATCCATGGCAACACTTCCACTCCATCTCAGTGACCATTTTGTACGCTATCTTATATCTCGGCCTCAAATATGTCCGATACCTTCAACACACACGAGAACGAAAGAAGCCATTTAGAGACAAAACGTTTTCCTTTAATGATGTTATACTTCATACTGGCAAAGTATAACATTAAGTAAAAAAAAAAAACAATCAAATGGCTAAAATACTGTAACTGATTAAAGTATATATATGTGTGTGTGTGTGTGTGTGTGTGTGTGTGTGTGTGTGTGTGTGTAGAATATACAAAGACATTTTAACACACATACACTGCCCTCCAAAAGTTTGGAAACGCCTGAACAAAATAGGGTTTTTGGGCAATATCAGCATAAATCC
>CM075012.1:27412617-27414800 GCA_037576675.1 Pangasius sanitwongsei | reverse complement strand
TTCCCCTATACACTTCCCCCTACACTTCCCCTATACACTTATACACTTCCCCTATACACTACCCCCTACACTTCCCCCTACACTTCCCCTATACACTTATACACTTCCCCTATACACTTCCCCCTACACTTCCCCTATACACTTATACACTTCCCCTATACACTACCCCCTACACTTCCCCTATACACTTCCCCCTACATGTCCCCTATACACTTCTACACTTCACTCTCTTGTATTCATTACAGTAAATAATATATATTACAGGAGTACTGAAGAAGTATGCAAACTCCACTAATACACTCCATGCATTTATATCCACTATACTACAGTACTCACACTCATACTGTATATTATATAGCAGATTCAGATTAGCACTTGTACTAGTATAGTATATGATAAAGTATATAATTTAGTATTGTAATGCATTATAAATACCACATATATATTTATATACAGTGTATTATAATACTTGTACTAATAGAGTATATAATATAGTACTGTTTCCCTTTCAGTTATACATGCATTTATATTCAGTATGATATAGTATAGTATAGTACAGTATAGTAGAGTATAGTATAGGTTTAGGACAGAGTATTTGTAATGTACATGCACTTATATTCAGTATAGTATAGTATAGTATAGTATAGTATAGTATAGTACAGTAGAGTAGAGTATAGTATAAGTATAGGATAAGTTTAGGACAGTGTATTTGTAATGTACATGCACTTATATTCAGTAGAGTAGAGTAGAGTATAGTATAGTACAGTATAGTACAGTACAGTAGAGTATAGTATAGTATAGTACAGTATAGTACAGTACAGTATAGTATAGTATAGTATAGTACAGTATAGTACAGTATAGTATAGTATAGTATAGTACAGTATAGTACAGTGTAGTACAGTATAGTATAGTACAGTATAGTATAGTATAGTACAGTATAGTACAGTATAGTATAGTATAGTACAGTATAGTACAGTGTAGTACAGTATAGTATAGTAGAGTATAGTAGAGTACAGTATAGTATAGTATAGTACAGTATAGTATAGTATAGTATAGTATAGTATAGTATAGTATAGTATAGTACAGTATAGTACAGTATAGTATAGTACAGTAGAGTATAGTATAGTATAGTATAGTATAGTATAGTACAGTAGAGTATAGTATAGTATAGTATAGTAAGTATAGTATAGTATAGTACAGTAGAGTATAGTATAGTACAGTAGAGTATAGTATAGTATAGTACAGTACAGTAGAGTATAGTACAGTATAGTACAGTACAGTATAGTATAGTATAGTATAGTATAGTATAGTACGGTTCGGTATAGTAGAGTATAGTACAGTAGAGTATAGTACAGTATAGTACAGTACAGTATAGTATAGTATAGTATAGTATAGTATAGTATAGTATAGTATAGTACGGTTCGGTATAGTATAGTATAGTATAGTACAGTATAGTATAGTATAGTACAGTAGAGTATAGTATAGTATAGTATAGTACAGTATAGTATAGTATAGTACAGTAGAGTATAGTACAGTATAGTATAGTATAGTACAGTACAGTACAGTATAGTATAGTACAGTAGAGTATAGTACAGTATAGTATAGTACAGTAGAGTATAGTATAGTATAGTATAGTACAGTACAGTATAGTAGAGTACAGTATAGTATAGTATAGTACAGTAGAGTATAGTACAGTACAGTACAGTATAGTAGAGTACAGTATAGTATAGTATAGTACAGTAGAGTATAGTACAGTAAAGGCCTGCTATAGAATACATGGTATATAGTGTATATAGTCTCCTACTTTTCTTATTCCCTCAGTACAGTACAGTGTATATTCAGTGTTATAAACCCGAATCCATCTCTGGCACACAGATATATGGATATTATATTAGGAGTCTGTGGTGGTAAATGAAGCCGTACAGCTGGCTGTAAAGGAACAGCGGTGTTATTATGCATTATAAGCGCTAATGAAGCTCTGTATGATTCACTAATGAACTGTGTGTTTCATGTTAAATGGATGAACACGGGGATGAACCATTTGATATTATTTATGTACAGTTATTTTCCGCTGTTTGTTGCTGTATGGTGTTTTCCCCGTCACGTTAAAAATGCTGAGAGTATTGACTGAATGAATGACTGAATGAATGACTGAATGAATGACTGAATGAATGATTGACTGA
>CM075012.1:27402617-27407617 GCA_037576675.1 Pangasius sanitwongsei | reverse complement strand
ACACACACACACTCACACACACACACACACAAAGAAATAATGCAATAGATCCAAAAATGCAGTACAGGATGGAAAGATACTGTGTGTCTGGTATGTGGTGTGTATGAGTGTGTGTGTGTGTCTGGCATGTGGAGTGAGGGTGTGTGTGTGTGTGTGTCTGGTATGTGGTGTGAGTGTGTGTGTGTGAGTGTGTGTGTGTGTGTATGTGTGTATGAGTGTGTATGAGTGTGTGTGTATGTATGAGTGTGTGTGTGTGTGTGTATGAGTGTGTATGTGTGTATGAGTGTGTTTATGTGTGTATGAGTGTGTGTGTGTGTGTATGTGTGTATGAGTGTGTGTGTATGTATGAGTGTGTGTGTGTGAGTGTGTTTATGTGTGTATGAGTGTGTATGTGTGTATGAGTGTGTGTGTATGTATGAGTGTGTGTGTGTGTATGAGTGTGTATGTGTGTATGAGTGTGTTTATGTGTGTATGAGTGTGTGTGTATGTGCATGAGTGTGTTTATGTGTGTATGAGTGTGTGTATGTGCATGAGTGTGTATGTGTGTATGAGTGTATGTATGAGCGTGTGTGTGTGTGTGTATGTGTGTATGAGTGTGTGTATGAGCGTGTGTGTGTGTGGTAGCTCAGTGATTAGGACGTTGGGCTACTGATCGGAAGGTCATGAGTTTGATCCCCAGCACTGCTAAGCTGCCACTGCTGGGCCCTTGAGCGAGGCCCTTAACCCTCAACTGCTCAGTTGTATAAATAAGATAAATGTAAGTCGCTCTGGATAAGGGCGTCTGCCAAATGCTATAAATGTGTGTGAGTGTGTGTGTGAGAGGATCAGGGGACAGGTAAGGCCTGATGTCGTTGGTATTTATGAGTCTCACCTGCACCTCCAGGTCAGAAGCAGGAACTCCTCCAGCAGAGGCACAAATTCGTCACATTCCAGCAGGACGAGAGATTGATATTTATCTCTCTGCTCTCACACACGTTCTTCTCCAACTCCAGCGCTCCTGTTATTCGTACTTCTGTAAAAAGTAATCGCAGGTCCAGTGGAGCCTGGCTGCTTTTAAAAAGTGCTGCTGTTGGTGTCTTTTAATCACAGTCAAGCTATCAAAAATGAAAAAAGAGTGACATCAAGCACTTTTTTACCTCCTGACCAATCAGGTCACAGCTTCGAGGGAAAAAAATCCAACATGGAGGGCAAGATTAAAAAAATGAGTATTGTTAGTGAGCATATGTAATAAACTCCTAATATGATAATACATTTGTTAGTTTTTGGACGTTTATTGGTATGTGATGTCACAGGCCACTCCCACTCCAGTGTCTACATCACTGTCACACACTCCTCTTCATTTCTGCTGTGTTCCAAATAAACAACCTTCCAATAAACAAACTCATAACACCAGCGTAACACACAGCTTTTCCCAAATATTACACCATACATCCATTTAAACAAGGCAATAAATCCACAATGGCCCAATCTCTACACACACTCACACACTCACACACTCGGACACTCGGACACTCACACACTCGGACACTCGGACACTGAGACACTCGGACACTCGGACACTGAGACCCTGGAACATTTGTTTGCTCTGACAGCCTTGGATCTGTTCTTTACCCACAATCCCCTGCTCCCCCTGGCAGCTCCTCTCTATAGGATCACGTCTTTAACTGGATTATCAGCTGAGAGAAGGAGCCTTGTGTGAGTTCAGCGAGTGAAAACACAGTAATATGTAAAAACAGATGTTTCTTTATTCTGAGAAGACGACAGCGTGCGTCACTTTTCCAAATCAGCGACATGAGGAGCGTTTCAGCTCACAACAACACATTCAGAGAAAATATAATAATAATGGCACCCTGTGTGCCTTGTGTGTTTAACACACATTTGTGATGCAACACTCTCTCTCTCTCTCATTTCTGTTCTCTCTCTCCATCATTTTTCTATCAGTTTGACTAAAATACAGACGGGAGAAAAGCCACTTGCTCGTAAATGTTGTGGTGGTTCTGCTGTTAAACTGTTTAAACTATTTTCCTTCATGTTCAAACACACACACACACACACACACAGTGATGGTGTGTATATACCATGAATCTGACCAGAACATGCTACATTCGTAGCCACAGCGTTCACTAAATGAGATGATGCAGAAATTAATTGGGAAAGACACAACGCTTGCCTCACGCGTCATTTGCTGGTAAGAGTGTGTGTTTATATGTATTTGTGTGTGTTAGTGTGTGTTAGTGTGTAATGCTTCCCAGCTGCTCTGCCTGAGTGTCCTGTAACGGCCGTGTTGGTTATCGTTAGCGGTTTCGTTTTTTCTCCCTGGTGAAGCTCGTGGTCATGTGGGAACGTCCACTAAACCATCCAGTCAAATGATTTCTAGCCACTAAAGCTGCTAAAGCGCTCCGTTTTATAGACGGTTCCATGGTGTGAAGTGAAAAAGTGATGATTTTTTTCTTGATCCAACTTTAAATACCCAAATTAGGGCCCAGATAGGGGACAGAGATGATCACACACATAGTTTATGTGGAGCGTCTGCTGTATACGTCCCTGTGAATGAGCCGTTACTATGGAAACGATAACGTGTTAGAACGAGTGCATTAATATAAACCTGCGCTACTGCCAGAGCTGCTGTTATAGAGAACTAATCAACAGTCTTTCAATCTGAAAAATGAACCTTTATGAAATATGAGAGAATTATAACTCTCTCTACAGTAACACACACACACACACACACACACACACAGCTACTGCGTTCCTCTGAGGAAAGGACGGAAGTTTCGCTGGCAGCGTACGATGGAGTGAGTTGGTGCTGTGGTCGTGTTCGACTCTGAGGCCTCTCACTGCTGAGTGTGAGTGAAAGTTTAACGGGTAAAAGAGTTAGAAAAGCAAAGGGGAAGAAGAAAGGTTTCCATTGTGCTCATGAACACGCCCCCTCTCTGTCTCACTCTGTCTCTCTCTCTCTCTTTCTCTGTGTCTCTCTCTCACTTTCTCTCTCCCTCTCTGTCTCTCTTTCTCTATATGTCTCTGTGTGTGTGTCTCTCTCTCTCACTTTCTCTCTCTCTCTCTCTCTCTCTCTCCATCTCTCTCTCTGTCCGTGTCTCTCTCTCTCAGCCGCAGGTCCGCTGGGACGAGCGCTCTGTAACTCTGTACAAGTCAAACACGCTGGACTTCTGTTTCCAGTTTGAGGCTGAAGTGCAGCAGTTCCTCCCCCATGAAGAACTCCTTTGTCTGACGAGCAGCGTTTTCTCAGAACTGGGGGAAAAAAGAGAACAATTTGAAGGCGTCCATGTTGGTGGTTCATTTCTGCTGCTTTCCATTAGCGGCTACACAAACTCTCTGAGCACGAAAACATTGTGTAGACGTTAGATGATGCATGTACACTCTTGCATGATGATGCATTCTTACTCCACCTCGCACTTCTGCTGGGGTTCTCTGTACTTTAAGTGTTCTCCATATTCTACAGAGTAGAACACCTTAATGCCTAGAACTACAGAACTGTCTAAAGAGTGCTTGAGAAACATTAAAAAAAAATTTTGTGTTCATTATAACACATATGTACTTCTTATTTAAATTCATTACATCTCAACTAAAAAACGTTCAGTCTAGAACCCTGTAGGATTCCACGTAGAACACCTTCAGGAAGATAAGAACCCTTTACAAAGAACACATAAGGAACCCTTATAAACACCTAAAAATAAACTTTTACTAATAATTATTGTTTAAAATGGTGACACTTCATGCACTTGTATATATACAGCACATATTTCTATGATATGTATAAATGTGTATAATTGGATTAGTTTATTAATAAGTAATTACACAGAAGTGGTCCTCAGGCTGAGAACCTCGGACGCTAGAAGAAGGAAAAAGGAGTCTTGGTTCTGAGTTATCACTCTCTCGGGGAGAAGGGAGGGGGTTTGGAACGTGCACACTCCAATCCTCCATGTGTTTTTTTCCCCTGGTTTTTGGCAGCTCGGAGAACCCCGTGTCAATCACAGTGAAAACATTTAACCACAAAAAAATCAATTATCTGAGTCCTGCGCTGGACCGCGTTCATGTCCAAATACCACAGCCTCGGCCGTGCGGACAGAAGCAGCGCCAAGACAATTAAAGTGCACTTCCAAACTTTTCCAAACTTCAGTCCTGGTGTTTGACTTGTCTCGAGTATGAGTGTGCAACGATATGGCCGATTCCCTGCGTGATAATCGTCCAAACCATCACTGAGGATTCCAGTCCATCCTGGTGTCTGCTTACAGAGAGATAATGAGACATGAAGAAGATCACGGAGAACCTTGGAGACCTGGAGCACCTGATCTATCTCAGATTTTACCAGATTTGCTCAGGTCCAGTTCCAGCTGTTGAACCAAGAGTAGAGAAGAAAGCTAAGCCAAGCTGGAAGTCTTTATGTTGTTCTCTATCTAGGATTTCAGCCTGCAGTAGTCCAGTAATCGAGGAACATCTGCCTAAAGATGAAGGGATGAACTCATCTACCTTTAACTCATTAAACCACCGGTGATGTTTTCCTGGTCCAAGCCGGCCAGCTCCATCACTCCATCCTCACTGCTGAGGAGTGCAGCTGGTTCTCCACAGAGCCGGGATGCAGAAGGAGTTACTAGTCAACCAGTAATTCAGAAAGCTAGCAAAAACTGGTGCGGGAGGTGTTTAGCTATTTTAGGAGATTTTATCAGTACAGTTAAACGATTAAAAACAACAGCAAACAGCTCTTCAGGCTACACTTCAATTAGCACATAATTAATCAGTGCAACTAATGTGCAAAATAATAAACATGTGTATCATATTACACTGTAAGGACAGTTGTTTAACTGCGCTCATGTGGATGAACCGGCGGCTCAGTTCAAATCACTGACTCTGAAACTGAGCGTGGACTCGTGGAAGCTCGTGTCCATCCAAACCAGTCTGGATCAGCAAGAGAGAGAGAGAGAGAGAGAGAGAGAGGGAGAGGGAGAGAGAGAGAGAGAGAGAGAGAGAGAGAGGGAGGGAGA
>CM075012.1:27381680-27401779 GCA_037576675.1 Pangasius sanitwongsei | reverse complement strand
CACATCACACAGCAGGAACATGAGGAGAACTCACACATCACACAGCAGGAACATGAGGAGAACTCACACATCACACAGCAGGAACATGAGGAGAACTCACACATCACACAGCAGGAACATCAGGAGAACTCACACATCCTTTCTTATAGGAAATTCTTTATTTTGTAAGGTTTTACATAGAACCCTTTAGTCCAGTAACTCTGTGTGTTTCTTTTATTTCTCTGCCTAATTGCTCCGCCCCCAGATTACTGACCCCGCCCCGATCTTAGGCCCCTCCCCACTAATCACTGGCTCCGCCCCACACTCACTTGCTAATCATTATGTGTGTTGTTTATTCCTGTGTTTTGTGTTTTGATGGTAAATCTGTTTTGCACTCATTCCTTGAATCTGCTTAATAATCTCTCTCTCTCTCTTTCTCTCTCTCTCTCTCCTTTATGTCCTTTCACTAAATCCTGCCTCATGCTCAGTTGTGTGTGTGTGTGTGTGTGTGTGTGTGTGTGAACGCAGGTTACTTGATAAAGATAAATGAAGTGAATGATGGAGTGTTTGTTTTTCTCTCTCACCCATCCCGGGTCGTCTGTTAGCAGTTAAATCTGGGCTGGAACAGAAGATGGACTCGGGTTTAAGGCGAGACTAAACACCGCCGGACAAAAATATACATTTTTTTTACCTCGAGGTTCTACTCGGGTTTGGAGGAGAATACAGGAGATCCTTGTAAGAAAAGAAATCGGATCAGGTTTGTCTGCGCAAAGAAATGATCACACCAATGTCACTGTCGGAAAACGAACGTCGGAAGTTGGAATTCCAGCATTAACAGTCACTCATTCAGATCCAGACGTCACGTATAAAACGTTTGACTTCATGAGCTGGGATTCTATTTTAACTTTCATTAACAAGGCAGATCCCAGTGTTTTCATCATTTCAGTCGTTTTTTTAGTGATCTGATGACAAATCTGATGTAAATGTTGACATTCCGGATGTTTCTGTGTCACTCTGCATTCACATTGTCTGTCTAAACAACATCACAGCTACATGCTAGCACTCACTGAGCACTCTTTTGGTGTCCATATTGCTCAGTTGCCTAGCAACAATGTCCTCACAAATTCTAGCCTTCTTAGTTTATGCTGCTGCCGAATAAAGCCATGGACTGTGAAAAAGCCCAACGTACACTTTTACATTCCTACTCGGAATGTCGGGAAAGTGTCCTCAACCCCGAGTCCAGCATGACGTCACATCAACATGGCCGCTCACGCTGTACATAAACACGGTAAATGAAACACCACTACTGTAGGTGAGTTTATAGTAGTGTTTACTTAAGATTAATCAACACACACACACACGTTAGTTGGTTAAATCTATAACACTGATGTACGTTCCCATGGCAACAAGCACCATATGCTCATGTTTGTGTTTGTTCCTGGTTTGGTCTTGTCTCCGCCCCTGTCTCCGCCCCCTGTCTCCGCCCCCTGTCTCGACGTTGGTGTATTATCTGATTGGGTGTCTTTGATGTTATTTCATACCCTGCTGTGTTTGTGAAACTTTTTACGAAGTCTTATCCTGCTTTGTTTTAAAATTATTTTAAGTCCTATGTTCTGTTTGTTCCAGTTTCACAACTCTTTGGATTTCCCAAAATCCCACACTGAATATAAACGCTCGCGTTCTGCACATCTCTCTCTCCTGCACGTTCCAGTTTATTTCTTTTTCAGAGACGGGTTTGATTTAGAGTCTGGAGACGACAGATGTTTGCTCCTTCAGCGCTGCACTGGAGCTTTGATGTTGATGCTGCTAACAGGTAGTGAAAGTGTATAGCCTCCAGTTTGGTCTCACACACACACACACACACACACACTTGCTGAAGTGTTTTCTGACTCTGTATCACACACTGATTTCTATGAACATGGACACAAGCACAGTCACATAGAGAAAAACATTAGACTCAGATAAGGGGTGTGGCCTAAAAGTATGTAGGCGGAGCTTATAAATTAGAAGTTTATGTACTGGGTGATGTTGGTGAGACACACGACATCGAGTGTGTGATGGTGTAAATGTGTGTAAATGAGAGGAAGTGGTGTTTCTGTGTTATTCTACTGAAGGCTCGGATCATCCTGAAACAAAATTCCAGAAATTTCCTTCACCAAAAAAAATCAGAACTGTAATGAGAATCTGAAAGCGGACGATCGTTCTACTCCTGCTGAAAACTGCAGCGGGACTAAAATAAGAACCCTGACTCATGCTTATCTACTTTTATATCACACACACACACACACACACACACACACACACACACACACACACACACAGGGCCTCATGGGTCTCTGATGGTTTCCAGATGGAGTGTCGGCTGCTTTGTGAAAACAGAGGCCCTGATCACGTTCTACTGAGTGTAGTGCACTACTGAGAACCGGTTCTGTTCATCAGACATTAAACTCTAAAACAACACCCCACACACACACACACACACACACACCCCGTCACTAAACACTACACACGTTCCTCAAGGGTTCTTTAAGGGTTCTCTCAGGCTTCACTGGAAAAGTAAGGGCTCTTCCCCTCCAAAAAAAGGTTCTACTTAGAATCCACTGTGATGAAAACACTTGGTGTTGTAGGGTTCTGCATAGAGGCTTTAAGAGTTCTCCCAGCAAGACAAACCAAAGAACCTCTCAGGGTGCTGTATAGAACATTTTCCTCCTATACTTTAGAAAAAGAGAGTTCTTCAAGGGTTCTTTTTTAATGTTCATTGGATAATTAAGGGTTCTTAGCTTCTAGATTGTACTTGAGTAAACACTCTGTTGTAGGGTTCCACATAGAACCTTCACAGGTTCCTCCAGAAGGATAACTGAAGAACCCCCTAGCACTCTTTAGGGTTCTTTTATTTATCTGTCTACGTTGGGACAGAAGCCTGAAGGGTTCTAAATTTTTAGGAGTGTATTTCATGACAAAACTGAGAAAAAAAAATTTGGCACAAAAAGAATTTTTAATGTTCCTTTTTACAGAAGCAGCAACACCTTCATCATCATCATCATCATCATCATCATCATCATCATCATTATATTTTATATCATTATATCATTATAGTGTTTTAAAATTGTGGACATTTTGTTAAAGAAAGCACCGAGTGATTTTTTTGCACTGGAGAGGTAAAGCGACGTAACAACAACATTCTTACGGGCAAAGGTTTTGCTTTTCAGTGTTGCGTGTCGTCATCACGTAACAGATGGAAAGCCATGTTGTTTGTGTATCCCCCCCCCCCCCCCCGGGGTGATTGCTGTTCTGTCGGACATGCATGTAGTCTTCCTCCACAGAAAAACGGACGTGTAGCTGGTACGTGTTGTGAAATCTGAGGCGTGTGTTAGCGAGTCAGAGGAACAGGAAGTGGTCATTTTCAGCGAGGTGTAAAGTCACGCAGAGGAAAAAGCTGACTCGGCTTCTTGCTTCTGCTGTCGCCATGACGATGACGAGTTTTAGATTTTTATTTCACTGTGATCTGTGTAAATGTCTCTCTCATGTATGACTCATGTAGAAGTATTTTCAGTCTTAACCACGAAAAAGCTGTTTGGCCTGAAAACTGACGTGAAAACCGCAGGAGCAGAGTGACGACGCTGGAGCTGCGTTTCGCAACATCGAGTCGAAGGATTTGGCCTGAAAAGAGCGGAGGATCGTGTGGAGCCTCGTACACATGACTCGCATTAAACTCTAATAAAACATATGAACAAATAAAGAACAGACTCTTTGTGTGATTAAACAAGAACCCTGAAGCATAAAGACGGAGAACATGTCAGCTGCGGGGCTTGATTAGTAAAAATTAACATATAAAATATGACCAATACGATCAGATCATGTGTTTTAGGCTCATTTTATTCTTTTTATTCGACTCGGGATTATCTAGTGAACCAAGGAAAGTGTCACGAGTAAAAAAATCCGAGCTGACTATCTGACAGGAACCAGATCCAGAGAGCAGTGATGTGGCTTTAAAGCGGTTCCACTACATGTTCCTCTGATATATATATACACGAAATAAAAAAACCACGCGCATGGACGACATCATGACAAAGTCCAGGCCTGAACCCACGAGCATCTGTTTCTTATTCCACACACAGAGGAATTTCATTACACCGAGATGAGCTAAAGACGTAGAGAGAGAGATTCTGATCGTCAGGTGTTGATTTATTTTTACAGATGGTGCTCCACTTAAACGGATCAAATGTGCTGAAGTTTTCTGTAATTTCTGTAACATGTATGGAAGGAGTCTCCAGTGTCAGCGCTTTGTAACAGTCAGAGGTGAAGCTGTAACTAAGATTTCCGACATCTTCAGGACAGAGGAGTTTACACTTCTTTGTGGTTTCTCACTAACATCACAAGCGTTGTTTTTTGTCTTATTAGTGTTGTTTATTAATGATTTAAAAATAGTAATTGTTGGTAAATTGCTGTGGTATCAGAGGAATAAAGCTCTCGGGGACATGCAGTTCTAGGAAAATAATCAGCTTCAGGGTGTAACAGTAACTCCTCCGTTCCACATGTGGCGTAGTAAATAATTAGATCTGAGCTGAGATCATGTTTATGTTACAGTGAAGTAAAAGAAAGTTTGGCTCTTCTAGATTTGTAAAAAAGAAGATGCTTCAGTTTTTAGATAATAACAATAATAATAATAATAATAATAATAATAATAATAATAATAATAATAATAATAATAATTGAAGAGTCTCCTCGCATATTCTCACAGTCATGAGCAAGTTTACTCCCCATAAGGAAACACAAACACAAACACAAACACAAACACGCGTCTGTTCTTCAGTGGAAATGGAGGAGTTGGCGAGCTCCTGGCTTCTTTGCACGCCGCTTTGACTCTGATTTATTCCGTATTGTTCTTTTATAAACCACACAGTCATTAGTTCTGCATGAACTGAGGCCTGCTGAAATCTTTATTTCTTTTTTTTGTACTTAAAAAAAAAATCTATATATATATATATACATATTTCCTAGAAATGACTCGAGTCTGAAACCACAAACTCCACATCATCTCTCTAACTTCCTTACATGGCAAAAACCCGATGAAGCTTCCTTTAGTTTATATTTATAAATATATATTTATATTTGGGAAAAGGTTTTGGGTGAATTGACGTCTCAGTGATAAACAGTTTTATTTACGATGCACTTTAACTGAGATTAAATATCACTCAGTTCTGGTGAGTCGTTGCTTCTCAGTGTGGGAATTTGGACGAAAGCCTCCATGAGACTGAGGATTTAAAAAATGTCCATTTTTCTTCCAGGAATCCGCTGGCTTCATCGCTGTTTACTGATGATGTGTGAACTTTCCTGAACCAGAGAACGTCAAAAATGTTCGGGATTTAACGCAGAAGCCACAGTATAGCTACATATATTTACACCATAAAATATAACCATCATGACCATCATGTGTGTGTAGTTATAAAGTTTATTCAAATAGATCCTCGAAGGTCACATGACCATCATGTGTATATATTTATATCATTAATTATTCACAAGATGGCTGTATGATGTTTCTGTAAATTGCTAGCTAGGTTAATATTCAGAATAGTTTTTCTAGAACCACGTATGTCCGGTTCGGCTCAGGTCCGGAGTTCTGGTGTTAAAGTATCTCTCAGTAATATTCACGGCGCCGCATCAGGCTAACTCGCACCATAAATCACAGCAGTGTCAAAGCTCTGCAAACCAACAATGAGCATCAAATAGCACTTTCCTAACACACCAAGTCGTTTTCCTCCCTCGAGGAATGTTTCTAAAGAAAGAACTCTGCCACGTCCGGTTAAACATTGTGCTGCTGTCGGTTGTGTCTTTTCTCCTCACGCAGTGAGTCACCGCGGCGGATAGATGACATCCTAGCATGCTTTCCTCCTTTCACAACAACCGAGGACAGAAACGTTACTGTTAGCTTCACTGTTACTCGTCAGATTAACATGATGCTAATGCTAAAAATGGTGTTAATAATGCTAACCATAGATGATCTCACAACAGCAATGCTGATGCTAAACACGGTTTAGGAACAGGTGATATTTATTAATGCTAATGCTAGCATAATGTGATGAGAGACGATCTTGTTTAACGCTAGCTCGTGTTCTTCACCTGCAGCTCTATAAAGAAGACAGAAAGAAAACTGAACAGCAGTTTATCATCTCTGAGTGCGTGTGTGTGCGTGTGTATGTGAGTGTGTGTGTGAGAGAGTGTGTGTGTGTGAACAGAGGGGTCTTTGTGTGAGCTGAGCTCTATGTTACACCAAAAACACAAAAACAGTCTGAGCTTGTGGAGTGTGCTGAATGTAAAGGTTGTTAATCACACGTGGCTCTGAGGCTCTGAGGTTCTGAGGTTGCGGCGAGAGGAACGTGTACATGCGCTAACGTGGCCGTTACATCACCGGCATCGTCATGCTGCTGTTCGCTCCGTAGCCACGCGGCAAATCCACAAATCACAGCCTAGAGACTGGCCACGAAGGGAACGTCTCAGAAATAGCAAGAAAAACCCAGCACTCTAAAATCACTCGGCTTCTCCTTTACGCTTCTGCTGTTCTTCTAAACCTGTGATGTGCAGCTGCACTACTGAGAGCTGCTGAGCTAGAAAACTAATCAACACCTGACGACCAATCACAGTCCAGCATTCAGCAGCGCCGTCATTATGTCACATCATAGTACTGTATGTCCCAGTCCTCTCTCTCTCTTCCTCCCTGTCTCCCCCTCCCTCTCTCTCTCTTTCTCTCGCTCTCTCCCTCTCCCTCTTTCTCTCTCCCTCTCTCCCCCTCCCTCTCTCTCTCTTTCTCTCTCTCTCTTTCTCTCCCTCTTTCTCTCTCCCTCTCTCCCCCTCCATCTCTCTCTCTTTCTCTCGCTCTCTCTCTCTCCCTCTCCCTCTTTCTCTGTCTCTCGCTCCCTCTCCCCCTCTCTCTCTTTCTCTCTCCCTCTCTCCCCTCCATCTCTCTCTCTTTCTCTCGCTCTCTCCCTCTCCCTCTTTCTCTGCCTCCCTCTCCCTCTCTCTCCTTCCCTCTCTCTCTCTCTCTCTCGCTGCAGGTTTAAGCTCACGTGAGCGGTTTAAGGCGTGTAGCAGCACACGTGTGTCATATCATCACATGATTGGAGACAGAAACACAGCTCACACATGTGCACTCTTTAGGGGTTAACGAGCAGACGAGTGATGTTGGAACGCTGCCGCTGAGGGACTGATGCGTCTGAAACTGGAGCGGAAAAGGTCAAAAGCATAAATAAGCACACTACATAGGGTCAGAAAATAAAGACCTCTGCACTGAGCAGTGCACTAAATAATGCGGCATGGAGCTGCGTAGGCTCCCTGTACTACAGAGGGTGACATAATGGAGGACGCACCCTGTGTAGTGAGTGATCCGTGTAATAAGGAGCGCTTTAGGACGCACTACACACTACATAGGGCTTTCACGCAATACACTTAAGGGTTCTTCAGCTGTTCCTCTGGAGAAACTCTTAAAGGTTCTATATAGAACCCTACAAGAAAGAGGACTTTGGAAGTTGAGAACCTTTAATTATCCCAAGAACCTTTAATAAACTGTTTATCCTTAAAAGTGCATTATTTTTATTATTAAAACCTTCTGACGCTTTTTTGTAGAACATTTTTTAGAAGCTAAGAACCTTAATCATCTAATGATCCCTTAAAGAATCTTTTTTCTAAAATGTATGCAATAAAAAAATGAAATGATAGGAATAAAGTTGTATTTAATGCTTTGCTTCCTGACCACACCCCTTCACAATAACCCCGCCCCTCTTGTTGTTCTGGGTGGGAGTGGGAGGGGCTAATAAACAAAGGTGTGTTTTTTATTAATTAAACTATTAAACAAACCAGTTTTGTGCATTAGCCAATCAGCTCAGAGAGAAAAACAGTCTCAGTGACATCACTTCCTTCCTCAGCACGCTGGGTGGTGGGGGCGTGGCCTAAAAAGTCTGAGGGCGGTGCTTGTAGAGTAGAAGTGATTTGGATTAGTCGGAATATTGTTTGGAGATTAGTTGGAAATTGAATTGTTTATTTAATTTAACTTCTTGAATGATGCTACTGACACGATGCTAAACTGGTGGCTATCAGTTTCCAGGGCGTGTTAGCCACATTAGCATCGTAGCTTCAGTCACCAGGAGGAACTTTCGATTTTTATTCCTTTAAGAGCGAAAACAAAAAGTCTCTGTAAACGGAAATTCCCTTAATGCTGAGAATATTCTCTTAAACATTCCCTAAAATATTCCGGGGTTTTTCCAGATGTCTCAACCCCATCTGGTGTGTGTGTGTGTGTGTGTGTGTGTGTGTGTCACTAGATGTTTGAGCCAAAGATGTTGCGGAAAGTGAAGGAGTTGAAAACGACACACACTCAGGGAGGAGAAACCACATGGTGATGGCAGCTCTGGAGTGTCCTCGCTCACCCGGACAGAGCAGGTCTGTTCTGCAGAGATATTTTCATCATCATCTCATCCGTCTGTATGTACACACACACACACACACACACACACACACAGGTCAGCTGATATAAATGGTGCGGTGGCTGACGTTCCTGTGGGCTGAACAGAAATCAGACAACATTT
The DNA here is from genome assembly GCA_037576675.1 of Pangasius sanitwongsei. NCBI lineage: Eukaryota > Metazoa > Chordata > Actinopteri > Siluriformes > Pangasiidae > Pangasius > Pangasius sanitwongsei. Next base: position 27,393,221 of record CM075012.1, on the reverse strand, counting down.
CCTCCTGAATTCCACAGAAAGTTCAGGGGGATGTGGAGGTTACGGCTATTTGTCAAAACATGCCTCTGGTACACCGCTAAGTGCTCGAGCTGAAATCACTGAGGAAAGAAACTCTGTGGACGTTTTCGAACCCTCAGGAGATCATGTGAATATATTTTTTGAAAAGGGATCAAATGAATGTAATTAATAAAGTGTTTATTAAAAACTTCCTGGTGTTTTATCTTTAACTTCACCTCAAATAAAAGTCCTAACGTGTGTTTACCGTCCCTCACGGCTGCTCCTTTAGCTGCTCGAATCCTTCACTAGCAGCTCGAGTTACTGGGGTTTATTTCAGAGTTGATAATAAACACACAGTCTAAACACTACTGACTTCTTTCAGTGTTGATGAGAAGGTTTCTGGTGTTTTATCTTTAACGTTACGGAGATCAGGGTGTGTATCATCTGCTCTCACGCTGGAAATGATTGGTGTGTTTCCATGAATAACAGGTTCAAGGCCGTGTGCTGCGTCTGCCGGATGATTTATTAAAGTGATTTGTGATGCTGGGGGAGAAGGAGCTTTATCGTCTGCGGATAAAAGATGGGAAAAGGGTGAACACAAACACGGAGATTATATATTCATGTGTTTAGAGAAATTAAAGCGTGTTATCAGGTGTGTTAGTGTTCGGTGTGTTAAAAAGATTACAGAATAGCTAAAAGGATAGCTAAAGAATCAAATCCTTCCTCTTAGGTAGTAATTTTAGAAACTGTTCCCTTAAATCTCTTAAAACAGTTATCTTTTGTCTTTAATTAACATTAATGATTATTTCTTTAGTTGTTCGAATCTGTCACTAGCAGTTCAACCTGCTGTCAGTTTGCTTCGAACAATTTAACATAAAGTCCAAACTTTACAGACTATTAAAATAAAATATCTTTTCAGCCCAAGATTTCAACGTTTAATATTTAAGCTCTGTATATTCATACACATTTTCTTTTTGTAAATATTTAGTGAAACCTGCTGCGCTGCTGAGTATTTTTACAGCGTACTGTTATCACCAGATTACATTTTTACACCCCAGTAACTGATTAATCCTTTAGCACAGCTTTTAGTATTTATTATAAGAACTGTAGCTGGACTTCAGGGTTTAGTGATCATCTGAAGATTCCATGGTGATAATATTAAATATGGTGATGTTTGGTCTGACTGCTGATCAGTCCACACTGAGGTACTGAGCGGCCAGTAAAAGCAGCTGGATCTGGAACGGCTTCATTATTAACACCACACGTGTGTGTGTGTGTGTGTGTGTGTGTGTGTGTTTCTCGGGCGATGACTGAAGCACATTCCTTCCTCCGTGACCTCGACTGAACCAGCGGCGGCTCTCGGGCCCACAGCGACTCAGAGCTCTGATGGATTGGTGAGATTTCTTCGCGGTGTTTTTTTCTCTTTGAACCCTCACCGCAGGAGTCACGCTTCATCTTCAGAGCGCGTGTTTCATTTACGAGGATGTGGAGCTCGAGGTCATGAACCTGAACCCCGGCTCGGTGATGTGACCTGGTCTGGGATCTCTGCTTTAATCAGGGTTTAGAAACTGCTAAAGAAAAAAAATGTGCTATTGAGGACACAAAGAACAGTGTGTGTGTGTGTGTGTGTGTGTTTTTACACAAGAGCCAGGAAATGAGATGATATATAATAAAAATAAACGTGTTGAGACATCACCTTCAAACCACTTCCTGGATTAATTAATGAGCAGCAGGGTTAAAGGTTGTTTCTGAAGGTCTTCAGGTGACGTTAAATCGTCACATCAGCGTTCTGCTTCTCCGCTGACGATTGTGTTCTGGTGCCAAAAATCACCAAAGCACAACTGCAGCACGTCTAACACAGGGGGCGTGTCTGTGAGTCCATATATGGAGGCCTACAAGCAGGAAGAAGGAAGTGACTGACATTCATATTCAGAAGAGATTTTCAGCTTCATGTGTGTGTTGATCTTCAGATCTGAAAGCCATCTTGGTCACACTTGATGTGTGATAATTTTCCGGAATGATCTCTTCCCAACACAATTTACTTTGTGAACTGAGTACTTAATATTTCATAATAATATTTTACAGTAATATTACACTATAGTATTATTTTTAGTTTTCTGTCTTATTTCTAGCCATAAGCTAATGCTACGTTCTACAGGTACGTAGAAAATGCAAGATCACTTGTCGCTTGCTAGCTAAGCATTAAAAGTTATCTGTCATGTCAGTCACCTCTCTGGATTATTGTAAAGAAAGAATTTTATGGAACTGGACCTTCACAAATTTTAGTTGAATGCCCCTGATCTGCAAGATGAACGTATCCTCGTATCTATGAGCTCTTTGCATTGGCTGCATTTTTCTGTCCAAATCTTTAAGTACTTTTTCATCAGCGCTGTTAATAACACACTTATTCCACTTGAATCCACCCTGAGAACACCTCCAGAACATGCTGAGAAGACCCTGAGAACTCCCCGAGAACTCCCAAAGAACACCCCGAGAAGACCCTGAAAATACCCCGAGGAGACCCTGAGAGTCCCCTACGTCCTTACTGAGGGAGTAACAGCTGATCTCACACAGTCTACATGGACGTTGGATTTCACCGTTTCTCAAACCATTACATTCTCCTCATTATTAATATCACAGAGTTCCTTATGATGAGCAGGCTGTTGGGAGGATCTGCTGGAATCATGGACCGTTACCTCATCCTCAGCACCACTACGCCTTTCACAGGGAACCAGAACTGTGCCAGAAATGTGCTGTAGATGTTACTGAAATCTTCAGCTCTGATATCTCCAAAAGCAAATCTGGAAAAGTCAGATGAACTGTATGCACATCATTTCTGATGTCTGATCTCAGAGAGAATCTGTCCACAGAGAGCCTGAACACAGAGAGTCTGATCACAGAGAGTCTGAACACAGAGAGAGTCTGACCACAGAGAGTCTGAACACAGAGAACCTAAACACAGAGAGCCTGAACACAGAGAGTCTGACCACAGAGAGTCTGAACACAGAGAGAGTCTGAACACAGAGAGGGTCTGACCACAGAGAGTCTGAACACAGAGAGCCTAAACACAGAGAGCCTGAACACAGAGAGAGCCTGAGCACAGAGAGCCTGAACACAGAGAGTCTGAACACAGAGAGAGTCTGACCACAGAGAGAGTCTGAACACAGAGAGTCTGACCACAGAGAGAGTCTGACCACAGAGAGAGTCTGAACACAGAGGGTCTGAACACAGAGAGTCTGAACACAGAGAGCCTGAACACAGAGAACCTAAACACAGAGAGCCTGAACACAGAGAGTCTGACCACAGAGAGTCTGAACACAGGCAATAATGCAGTGTCAGTGCTGATTATATTCAGGGAAATTGGGGATTTACTCAATAGTTGTTGATTTGATTCAAGCAAAACTGGAAGGAAGTGAAACTGAGTAGTGTTCCAACCAGTTGCCCAAGAGATCTGTGTGTGTGTGTGTGTGTGGAGCGTTTCAGAGGAGAGGTGTGTGTGATAGACAGATCCGATCTGAGAAAAAATAAAAGAAGGTAATAACGTGAACGTGGCCTTCGTCTACTCGTAAGGGCTGCTGTGGTTAAAGAGCGGGAGACTAAACGCTCAGCTCGGAGAGATGAAGTTCTCTTGGTTTAACTGAAACTGATCATGTGTGGATTTCTGACCCAGTCTGTGGATTTGCACTCACACTAGAAAATGCACAGTAATATTCCCCCCTCTCCTCGTACATCACGGCCTCGGCTCCGTTTAAGCGTCTAATCGTCTGTTCAGCTGAGCAGGTAAATAAACTCACTTCCTTCCATAAACTTCCTGTAGGTGTCGGGTGTCGGAGAAACCCGACTCGTTTGTTGTTCTTAGACTTTCTTTACCGTTCCTGAGCACTGAGCAGAGGAACGTGTTCTCAGCGGAATGGGTTTCACACACGATGTGAAACATCTTCATCACATGTGAAGGCAGAAAACACGATGTACGGTCTGGCGTCCGGCCGATAATGACCACATCACTTTCATCACTGCTGGCAGAGTTTAAACACACTCGCCTCAGACCAGCGTGTGTGTGTGTGTGTGTATTGAGTGATTATTACTGTGATGGTGTGTACGCCTAGTCCGTAACCAAGAATCTCCGCCCTCTCATGCTAACCTTAAACATCCAGAACTTTACAAGTTAGTTACAGCAGCAACATTTCTAACTTAACTCCCGCTCACCATGTGTTTAAGAGTGTGTTAGAATGTGTTTAACACACACACAAAGACCCACATCGAGGCAAAGGTAACGAAAATGAGCTACAGCGACTAATAAACGAGGCAAAGGACAAAAATGACCTTCACCAAATTAAAAAATAAGTCAAAAGTGACAAAAATGAGCCTCAAAAAACAGGACAAATGTGACAGAATGACTCGCAATTAAAACACGGTTGAAGTCTCCAAAATTTCCCACAGCAGTTGATTAACAGAACAGAAATAATAATAATAATAATAATAATAATAATAATAATAATAATAAGAGCCCACAACAATCAATAACCGAGCTGAAGTGACAGAAATGACCTCGAACCCGAATAGGAGACAATGAAGGATGTCACATATGTAAAAAGAGGTAAATAAATCAGGCAGCGCTCGGTCCAGTGTGCGAGGAGAAGGCAGGAGCGTTAGCAGTGAGATCATCAGCGTTAGGAGGAAGTTGTATTTGCCGTTTCAGCGCAGATTCACTTCCTTCTTCCTCTTTCACTGACCCTCTTCACGCCAATGCAGGAAACACTCAGTGCTACATAAACACTCCCTGTACGTGTGTGTGTGTGTGTGTTTCCTCACTGATCTTACACACTTTATCTCTTTCTGTCCTGTTCAGGTGAGTATGACGCACTTTTTATTTTTCACAATGCTAATAATAATTTCTGAACGTTTGTAATGATTGTTCACAGATATCACACTCACTGTGTAGTTTCTGGGCTGTGTTCCAAATATCACCCTGCTCCCTGCTCCCTACGCTGCAGAATCACCTGCACTACAACAGCAATTCATTTTAGAAATAACATGACAGTAAGTCAGAACTAGCGTTGTTTTTAAACCGTCACCGTGGTTACAAGACAATTCCACAACTTTAGAAGACTGGCTTCTGGTTTTTTTTCTCGTTGTACTTCTTTGTTCCTTAATTTTAGACATTTCATTTAGAAATCATTTAGAAACAGTGTGTTTGACTCTGTTGTGATCTCAACGTGATTGCTTTGTGTCTCCGTTGCCATGGCAACAGAGCCATGTGTTCTGTGTTTTGGGTTTCCACTTCCTGTTTTGGACTCCTTCCTGTTGCCATTGGTTCATTTGATTGTTCTCACCTGTTTCTCATTACGTCTGATTAGTACGTCCCCCCCACACACACACACACACTAACAGACTCTGAATAAGGACGCATGGTGCAGGACCCCTTTTGCTTCGGGCCTCTTGAATAAAGCAGATTTGGGATTTCAGTCCTCAGTGTTCTCTCGGCTTGATGTGATATATCGTGTGTTTTTCCGTGTTTTCAGACTTTTTTATTTTCATGTTTCAGCTGATTTTTGTGATTCCAGCCTTTTGTCTCAATTTCTCTGAATATTCACTGACTACAAAAAACACACAGCAGCTGGAATAATATCATCAACATGAAAACTGAACCTCACTCACTGATCGGGGTTTGGAGTTCTGAGGATCACACACACTGTCTGCACTTACACTTTGTTTTGTTTGGTTTTTTTTAAAGGAAAATAGATTTAATTCTGTTGATTTGCTAAAAAAAAAAAAAAAAAAACAAGATCTCAGTGGCCATTTTTAAACTTTTCTGGCAACCCGGTCATTAAGTGTCCAGTCCACTCCTCCTCCACTGAAAAGCAAGCACGGGGGCAGCGTGATTCCTGTCCCTATGGGCCTCTATTAGCACGTGTTGCAGTTCCCATGTTTGACCACTAGGTGTAATAATAACTCTATGGAGCTACACGGAGCGGTGAGCTCGCTGCATCACCATTACACAACATCCAGAAAGGTGAGAAAATCAACAGAACATGGGCTTATATCTGTCAGAGAGCCACATTTTAAAAAAAGATCTTTGTAGGTAATTAATATTTAAACAGAGTTTAAAATATATAGAGCTGCGAACGAGGACTTTATGAAGATTAATAAACGGCTGATGTAAATAGTGAGGCTCTGCACAACCTGCCCCTGTGGACTAATATGGAGTTATCTCAGCTAACTCAGTCCGGCTAAACTAATCCAGTTCTCAGGTGAGCGTGGAGAACTGAGTTAGCCTGACTGGAGTGATCAGGATTGACGCTGTTTACGTGATGTATGAAGAACCGATCCAGACTCACACTGAATGAACAAACTGAAACATCTGTGCAAACGAATTCAAGGTCAGATGAAGCAGGAGGTAAAACATTATTCACCTCACTTTGCACTTTGTCTTTTCTGCACTCGCTGTGCTCTGAGACGCTCGGAGTTGAGCGAGCGGTTAAGTAAACGTGATATGAGCGAGTGTTTCAGCGCGCTTCTCTCTCACGCCTCTTACAGGATCTCACTGTTTTGGAGAATTGAACGCTGCTGCTTTTCTCACATTAGCGCCAGAACACATCGAGTCACACTTTGATCATGTGAATGAAACGAATCAGGAAGAGAAGCGGGATGTCTGGAATATAAACTGAATAAACACACACACACACACACACACACACACACACTGGGAATGAGTTAGCAATAATAACACCAGTCTGGGCTTTCTGATGTGTGTGTGAGTCGTGGGTACCAATATTAATGCATCTGCATGGAATATGGAATTCAATATTTCATTACGATTGTCGCAGGTCACACTGAGGTGATCAAAAGTATTAGTCCCCCCACCTCCCACCCCCCAACACACACACACACACACACACACACGCAAAGAGACTATGCAGTAATCAGTAATAATAAGTATAAGTAAGTAATAATCAGGATTTTCCTGGTTATTAGCATCACTCACGACGCTAACACACTCAGCCGCAGTGCTGAGCAATAAAAACCCAAGAGGAATCGGAGAACAATAGTCGATGATAAGACGTCCCCGCCACACCCAGACAGTCAACATGAGCAATGCATTGTGGGAAATGACAGGTCAGTGTCAGCAGTCCGGTCTGTAGCGCGTCCTTGGGTTAAAAATACTAGCGTAGGAAGCGCTAATCTGTGCTAATCACTGCCAAGGCCTGCGGGAGGCGTTTCCTGTCTGAGATTTATCCACGACACAAAGATCATAAAATCTCTCCTTTATCCGTTTCTTCACCGTGAGAAACTGAATATATAACACAAAAATAGCACAGTGCCAAAGTTTACAGTCGAGGGTGAACTCTACATTACTTATATTTCTGTTTCTAACAACAACAGGAGTTTTATGAAATGAAAACCTTTTTTCCCGAAAAGCTGCGATTCCTCTAAATGAAACTCAGCAGCTGTTTATGAGGAGCGTCTGTGTGTATCAGCTGTTACTATAGAAACCATAACAATATAATTTTATCATATTTTATTTTTAAAATGTACCTAGCTTTGAACTATTTTCCTGTTTTATCAGATTATTTTTTCTAATGATTTATTATTTATTTATTACTTTTTAATCAACGCACTCACAGTTTTATGAATATTTTAAAGGATGTTTTCCATTGAGCTGCTTCTTTTCTATAAAAGTCACTATAATCTATAAAAGAATATTTGCTCTAAAAGATTATTACAGTTATTATTATTAATAACAGGAATTCAGTAAGCAGGACGAATGTCAAGCTCAAATTAGGGCCTGAAAAAACAGTGGCACTCGTAATTACCGAGCCGTTGATGAGCGTTACTCATCTAGAATAAATATTAATAAGATCTCCATCACTAGGGATTGAGTTGTAGCCGGGTTGCCAGGTCTGAGCAATAAAATCAACTCAATTCCAAACTCTAAAATTATGACTTTCATCACACAGTGTTAACTCCTAACAGTACATTACTAATGAGTTATATTATTATTATTATTATTATTACTATTATTATATAAAATATATTACTATAAATAAAGAATATTTATAACTATTTACTGACTGAAATACACTGTCTTGAAAAATCATGATATAATGAATTTAATTAATACAAAAAAAATCCAACAGGCAACAATAAGTCATAAAGTTCATAAAGCACAATAACGTGGAGAGGATCTGGCAACCCGGTTATCAGTGTCCTGTAATAAACACAGCATAAAACACTCTCCTTATCTTTATTCATTTATGCAATTATATTTGTAATATTTATATATTGATACATTCACTCCTGCAGCTGTACAGCTGGAGCTACACACACACACACACACACACACACACAAACACACACACACACACACACACACACACACACTGCTGTCACACACAAACACACACACACACACAGTGTAATAGATTCACAGCTGGTGAAGAGCTTCTGTTGTTGGATTTCTACTCTAATACCGAGTGTGTGTGTGTGAGATCTTCAGAACCTAACGCAGAACATGATCAGAACATTCAGGTTGGGAAATAACGTTCCTGCAACGTTCTAAAAACAGTAATGTCGGTCACAGGCAAACACTTTGCTAACTGAACTACCGCTGAAAACATTTAAAAAACTGAAAACTGCAACGTTACAGGAACGTTACAGGAACATTATAGGAACGTTACAGGAACATTACAGGAACGTTGCAGGAACATTACAGGAACGTTGCAGGAACGTTTCTAAGTGTTCCGAGAACATCCAGGAAACTCGACAGAACCATAACGTTCAGAAAACGTTCTGCTGACCTTCTACTGTATCCACTGATGTCCTAAATCACTGAACGTTTTCTGAACGTTACACTTACGTTTGTAGAAACCTTTGAGAATGTTTATACACAAACTGGATGAAATGAACGTTACTACAACGTTTCTGCAAACGTGTTATTTATAATAACTTTAAAATGAACACCGTTGTTACAGCATCACGTTTCCAGAACGTTGCAGGAGCGTTATTTTCACAACGCTATGGCTTTCGAACCTGCCAAACACATTTCTGATAACGTTCAGCTGGAAACTCACAACCTAATGACATCCAGGTGTGTGTGTGTGTGTGTGTGTGTGTGTGTGTGAAAATTCAAAGTGCAATGAGTCCTTAAATACAGACATGTTGTCTAAAATTATTTTTAAATGTTTTGGTATTTTATCAACAGGAGACAAAAAAAAGAAGCGCACACACACACACACACACACACACACACATTGTTTTACTTACATAATCAGAAACAGGTACATTTCTTAAATTTTATAAACAGAACAGCTCGAGTTGTATCTGATCTGTTTAACGTCGCCTTTATTTCACTTTTAATCCTCATGGAAATGCAGTGCATTCTGGGAAATATGAAAAAATCATCTACCAGACAATGGAGTTGACTTCTGCCAAAAATCTTTCTGCTGCTGCTGCTGCCAGGCCTTCACTACTTTCCTGGGGTTGAAATTTAACCCCCTCACACACACACTAACACACACACACTAACACACACACACACACACTAACACACACACGCACACACACTCACACACACACCTTTTCCATCCCCCCAGTTCTACAATGAGCTCAGCGTTTTGGACACTGCTCTGTTTTTCTCCTTCTGAACCCCTCGACCCCTGCGTCTGCGTCTGCGCTCCCTACACCCTACACCCTACACACGTGCCCTACATATGTGCACTCCATGGTGTCTAAAAGGGAGCTACGTCCTTACTTACAGGGTGTGTTATAAAGTCTTCTACACCCTCCGTAGTGCACTAGATGCAGCTGTGTGAAGTTCCCTACTCCCTACACTCCCTAAATAAGTGCACTATGTAGGACACTGGGTGATGATCACTATCCCCTCTGTCTAGTGCACTATGTAGGACACTGGGTGATGATCACTATCCCCTCTGTCTAGTGCACTATGTAGGACACTGGGTGATGATCACTATCCCCTCTGTGTAGTGCACTATGTAGGACACTGGGTGATGATCACTATCCCCTCTGTGTAGTGCACTATGTAGGACACTGGGTGATGATCACTATCCCCTCTGTCTAGTGCACTATATCTTACAGAGTATGAATTGGGACTCATCCCTCATCTCTACAAAAATACACTAAATGAGACACTTTAGCATCATCAGGAAGCCTTCAGGGATTCAGCTCTCTTATAGAAGTGATGTTTCATAATCCACACATGAGCTCAGACCCTACGTAGTGCACTTCAGGAGTAGGGCACTTGGTCTCACGCCGTCACACAGCAGGTGTGTTAGGGCAGCGGTGCTCTGATAAGTGCTCTGAGAGTTCACTGATAAACTTTAAATTTAAACTAAAATTTTACAGAATTTTATTTTCCTTCATTTGTTTGTTAAACAATTTCATTTTGTAGACATTAAATAAAAGTATTTTATTTTTAATTTCTTTTGGAAGTATAACACTAGTGTCAGAAACCTATATGTCACGATACATACCATGTGTTGTGGAAATGTCTTCTGGCGTCGTCGTGTGATATTTTTCTCATTTCATCTCGCTGTTTTTGGAAATTTTCAACATTTAAACCCCACAAGAGACTTCCTTGTTTTCTGTAACAGAACATTGTGAAAGTGTGAGAACTTTCTCCTGAATAAAATAAGAGTTACACAAACACGTTGGCTCATTTTAACACTTTAACTCGGTTACGACACGTTTAATCATTTTCAGCAGTGTGTCAGTGTTTAATGCAGAGCTTTTAGTAAAAACCCTGAGTACTGAAATACAGCTGCAGGTTTCAGTTTAGGGAGCGCACTCTGACTCGGTGATCTAGTGCACTTCTGAGGGAACGCTCTCCTCCGGCCTCACGCTGGAACAGAAGGACGTGTTGATAAACAGATCCTCTGAAAGTCCATTTTCAGGTGTTTCCTTCAAACCTCGTGGCTCAGGAAGACTTTACAGCAACTGCAGTCCGAGTCGTTAAGTGAAGCTGGCTCTCCCGGTGAAATGTATTGCAGCTTTATTCAGGAATGTGTAGTATAAACCATCTCCAGACTGCACACACACACACACACACACACATGAGCGAGAGAGAGAGAGAGAGAGAGGCCTCTTACTACAAACCAGAGCCGAGTGCTGAGATCAGGGCCTCTGATACGAAACAGAAATGGATCAGACTTGACGTTTGGCCGAGAGACAGAGAGAGACTGTACATCTGTACAAATCCACAGTGACCACAGCACAGAAAATAAAATCCATAGCTCGGTTCTGCTGATGTGTTTCTCAGGTGCTGGCAGAGTGTCAGTAATTATTTTAGAAGTCTTTCACAACTGGAGTATGAATCGGAGCAAATGCAAAAGTAATCTGTGCTTTCCAACCTATTTTTAACTTATGTATGTATGTATTAACTTATCTATCTATCTATCTATCTATCTATCTCTGTGGGTGAGGTGAGTGTATGTGGATCTTTTGGAAGGCAGTCTGGTGGGTTTTCCAACTTTATTTTTGTAAAAATATAAAAATGATGATGCCATGGGTTACGCATTGCTGCACTGT
>CM075012.1:27371680-27376680 GCA_037576675.1 Pangasius sanitwongsei | reverse complement strand
TAAGGGTTCCAAGTGGAGCCTTTTTTGAAAGCTGAGAACCTTTAATTATCTAATTAACCCTTAAATAACGCTTGAAGAATGCTTTTTTCCCCTAAAAGTTTAGGAAGGAAAGGTTCTGTATGTAACACCCTAAAGGGTTCAGAGATTGTTCCTCTGGGGGAACCCTTAAAGGTTCCATGTACAACCCTGCAATAAAGTGGAACCCTTTTTGAAAGCGAAGAGCCCTTAATTATTCACAGAACTCTTAAAGAACCCTTGAAGAACCCTTTGTTCTAAGAGTGTGTGTATTAACTGGGTAAGTCTGCGGTACAAACTCCAAATTATTGCTCGTTATTTTCTTCTTAATATCTAGAACGTGTCAGGAGCTTAACATTCAGCTTTTGGTTCTTGGTCTCTCTTAGAGAAAGGGTTCTGCAGGAGTTCTTTAAGAGCAGATGTTTTCTTCAGTAAGGAACAAAAAGTGTGAAATCTTCAGAGTGAACGTTCGAGTTCACAGACCAGTGTGTGCGTGTGTGTCTGTGCGTGCGTGTGTCTCTGTGCGTGCGTGTGTCTCTGTGCGTGCGTGTGTCTCTGTGCGTGCGTGTCTCTGTGCGTGCGTGTCTCTGTGCGTGCGTGCGTGTCTGTGCGTGCGTGTGTCTGTGCGTGCGTGTGTCTGTGCGTGCGTGTCTCTGTGCGTGCGTGCGTGTCTCTGTGCGTGCGTGTGTCTGTGCGTGCGTGTGTGTGTGTCTGTGCGTGCGTGTGTCTCTGTGCGTGCGTGTCTCTGTGCGTGTCTCTGTGCGTGCGTGCGTCTCTGTGCGTGCGTGTGTGCGTGTGTGTGTGTGTCTGTGCGTGCGTGTGTGTCTGTGCGTGCGTGTGTGTCTGTGCGTGCGTGTGTGTCTGTGTGTGCGTGCGTGTGTGTGTGTGTGTCTGTGCGTGCGTGTGTGTCTGTGTGTGTGTGTGTGTGTCTGTGCGTGCGTGTGTGTCTGTGTGTGTCTGTGCGTGCGTGTGTGTGTGTGTGTGTGTGTGTGTGTGTGTGTAGGTCGTTGGTGTATCAGCAGTGACAGGGTCCGGACTGGATGAACTCTTTGTTCAGATCACAGACGCGGCTAAAGAATACGAGACGTGAGTTTCTCATCACCACAGATTCATGCTGCACGTCACGTACAGTGTTTACGGTATTTTCATATCTTGTCACGTAGCTTATTAAATATTACAGCAAATCTAAAATAAAGGTCGGGTCACTTTTTATCTCGGATGTAGTGGATCGTGTGAGGCGTGTTGAGTGTGACTGGAGTGTGGAGTTTGTGCAGCGCTGTGAAGTGTAACGTTGCGGTGTTAATGAGTGTGTTGTGTTTGCTGGCGTTCTTTAGAGAGTATCGTCCTGAGTACGAGCGTCTGCATAAAGAGCTGGTGAGTACGAGCCTGCGTGCGGGCGAGCGCCGAGCGCTCACTTCACCAGTAACGCCCTTCTTTTCTTCACCACCTGAACAGAAAGGGCTGCGTCTTATTTCTTTTGATCTGTGAGACGTTTTAAAATCTCTAACAGGCCGAAGCTCAGAGTAAAAAACAGCAGGAACAGCTGGAACGCCTCCGGAAAGACATGGGAGAGGTTTCCATGGAAACAGGTGTGCAACCAGGTGAGTTGTTTAAGGACACACACACACACACACACACGTACTAAAAATTATAATGATTTCTATTACAGATTTTCTTTATTATGTTCAAACAGATGTGTTTATTTATTTATTAACATCACACACACACACACACACTCTCTCGTGTGTATCGTAGTGTTGTTATATCACTTAAACGATTGACCTGCAGACGTTCCTGACCTCAGCGGCCCCAGTGACCTCATCTTCACCCGCGGGAATCCGGACGAGGAAGAGGAGGACATGGAGAGTGACACGGATGACATCGATCACCATGGTAACCAGCGTTACAGTACAGTAGTACAGCGTTCATTAGCTTTATTCAGGGCAGCTCAGTGTGGACCAATCAGAATGCAGCATTTGTTCCATCAGTGTAGATCAGGTTCCTCTGGTTCTCTGTGGTTCCACATGTTCTCTGCTGATACCTGAGACATGGAGATACCTCAGAATTCATCTGTCTCTCTGTCTGTTCATCTATCAGTCCGTCTGTAAGCTTCTCTGTCTAAATACACACATACATCTCATATCCACACACACACACACACACACATCTCATATCCACACACACACACATCTCATATCCACACACACACACACACACACATCTCATATCCACACACACACACACACACACATCTCATATCCACACACACACACACACACGCAGTATACTGTGTATATCAGGCGTGAGACAGAACGGCGTTGTCTCGGATATCTCAGTATAAAATATGGCGAGTGTTAGAGATGAGTGTTGCTTCTCTGAGGTGCATCATGATATTACGGTTTACCGTTCGTTATGAGCGCTACCTCTCCGTCTCACTAGGTGGCAAAGTTAAGCTAGTCAGAAGATAGGGTTATGGAACATGTTTTCATTCATCCTGTGTGAACTTGGAAATAATAACACAGAAAGCGCCTGTAGTGCGGCGCGGCTCGACATTTTCACACGATCCGGAGTTCACCGCAGATACGTAGCGTAGCTATCAGAAGGCTAGCTACCATAAACCACCGTATATACGTGCACCCCGGTTTCTATAGCAGCGAGCTCGACCCTGGTCTGAAACGCAGGATACCATCAACTCTGTCTGTGTCTGTCTCAACATCTGCCCCAGCTGTCTGTCTGTGTGAGTAAACAATAAAGATGAGTGTGTGTGTGTGTGTGTGTGTGTGTGTTAACACCGTGTTCTCGCTTTCCCTCCACAGCCACAGAGGAGAGTAAAGAGGCCACGTCGTTCGGAAACTTCGTGAAGGAGAGAAAGAAAGTGGTGGAGGTGCGAAACAGGAAGTCACAGTGACACGAGGAGGAAGTGCAAGTCCCCGGTCGACTCTGTCGCCCTGACTTTGACCTTTGAACTCTTTACCACTTTATATATATATATTGCATTTACATTCTCTTGTGTTCTGTGCTGGTTGGTTCTGTGATAGAACCCGGAGTCGGATCTTAAAGCTCTGAGACGTTCACAGTGTGGAGGAATAAATATTAAATATTTTTATACACACACTCTCTCAGGTGTAGGAGGTTTTATTCAGCACGTTACATTCAGAGGCCTGCTGATGAACCGAGCGGTGTGGGTGCCTCCGAGAGCGAGAGAGAGGGAGGGAGAGAGCGAGAGAGAGGGAGGGAGGGAGAGAGAGACGATCTGTCCGCCCTCCATCCTTCTGTTCTCCAGCTTCAAGGTCCAAATGTGTGAAATATCATTCGGGGAAAAAAACCTGTCACTCATTTGGTGCCTACTCCTGAATGAGAAACGGGGGCACGCTCTCTCAATCTTTCTTCTTCTCTTTTTTTCTTTCTTTCTACTTCTACTCTACTTTCAGTTGCTCTGTCTCTATAGAGTCGACCAAAGAAGTATTGGCACCCTCCAACCGTGCATTAGTGCTTGTAGATGTTAAACATTGCATGCAGTTATTTAAAGATTTTCGCTCATAACTGCAGGAGAAACAACTTACAGTCCTAGAATGAAGATCAGTTCTGTGCCAGAACAGTTTAGGTTCATAATACTGTGTCAAAAAAATATTGGCACCCCTAACTAATTCTTGAGGATGACGTGGATCTGTGTTGTTTTTTGTTTTTTTTTGTTTTTTTTTTTGTGGAGCTTGAATAGGATGATGTCCTTATAATTTCTGCAGGATATAGCTGTCCAAAACCTGGTTACCTTTGCGAGGAGGTCACGATTTGGCCATAGGTTGACCTTTCAATGAGATAAGAAGCCAAACATGCATCCAAATCAACATGGATGTGGTTGCAATCTTTTTCCAAACGTCCATCATAGTGTGTACGATTTAAGCGCTGTGATGGGGCGGGGATGTCTAACCTGAGATTATGTAGAATGCTGTGCATGGATGAAGGTCCGAGATCCTCTACACCTCCGAGATCCTCTACAGCGCTCCTGGAGCACAGGCAGAGACTTGCTTTAGTGTCCACATGCAGTATGTTTAAGCTCAGAGCCTCACTCCTAGTTTATATATATTATATAGACACTCTTGTTCTTTGGTGTGAAGGGTGCCAATAATTTCGGACTAGACTGTAACCCCAGCTGCAGTCGTGCATTAGCACTTCATGCAAAGAGTGTGTGTGTGTGTGTGTGTGTGTGTGTGTGTGTGTGTGTGTGTGTCAGTCACGCTGTGGTGGTATTTACCCCTACACACACTATACATCCCACCTGCTTTCACACACACACGCTCGCTCAGAACAGTGCAACCTGTGTGTGTGTGTGTGTGTGTGTGTGTGTGTGTGTTCCAGAGCGGATAACACACACACACACACACACACATATTCTGAACGAGAAACATTGAATAAAAGACTCACACTCTGAACAGAATGCCAGGGTTAGTACACACACACACACACAGAACAGAGAGACAGGATGTAGAGCTGAATGGGAATCTGTCGCGAAATATGAACCGCCTACGAGGAGCGGACGAGGCGACACACACACACACACACACACACACACACACAGAGACAGAGCTGTGAAGTTGAGTGAGAGTGGAGGCGGATATCGGCCTGACATTTATTCGCATTTATTCACATTTCTCTGTTCATTCATCACGACACACTCACACTAAAAACGTTTAACACAATGTTGAGTTCAGTTACTGTGCAGCTTTGGCTAACACACACACACACACACACACAGTTCGCTCTTAGAAGAGCAAAGGCCTGCTTTATTCGTGTTGCAGCACAAAATTTATTACAAAACAAGAAAATGAATAAATTAAGTTCACTGATGGGCTTTAATATTAAATTACTCACATACACTATATGGCCAAAAGTATGTGCCCCCCGACCCTCATAGTCATGTGTTTCTTCCCCAAACTGTTGCCACAAAGTCAGAAGCACACAGTTGTATAGAGCGTCTCTGTGTGCTG